>JAOTQJ010192642.1:0-60790 GCA_025642045.1 Solanum sejunctum
GGGACCTGCATTTCATGCTGCAGGTACAGGTGCTAGTAGATCTCCCTAGTAGGAGTACAAGATATTCAGCTGCTGTCACCAAGCTCCAGGTTGATTCGGGGCTTTGTATATGTTTATAGCTTACATGTTTTATTGCTCAATTTGTTGAGGCAGGGCCTGTCTCAACCCTTATTCTATATGTTTCTTCATTTAGAGGCTTTGTAGTCTATGTAAAGTAAAGTTTAGCCATATTTCGTACTTTAAATATTGTGGCCCCAACAGCCTAATCATATACAGTTCCTTTTGACTTGTTATCACTGTTTATCTACTTTAAGGCATGTCAAAGGTAGAAATCACTTATAATACATATAGAAAGCACATAGATACAGGTTGGTTCTCTTGAGCCTTATCGGAAATGGGTGCCAGTCTGTCCTAACGGGACTTTGGGGCATGACAACTATGACCCATAGGTGGGTCTCGTATGGTGAATGGTAAGGAACCATAGGTTACTGTTGTTCCCTACTAAGGGCTACTACGACTTATAGGAGATCTTACGAGTCGTAAAAAGGCCTTGTAGCAAAACTTAACAGGCACCTGTAGTGCTTGTACCTTCACCACACAAATCGCCAACAAACAAAATATCATTCAAACATTATTTGAAGCAATTCTGAATCAAATCAACAGGTATGACAAGTATGACCCTAGTCAAGAACATTCAAACCACAATTACCCCACAAATTTTATCAAGAATTAGACAAAAAGCCAACTACTTCCCCGAAACATTAAAGAACTACCCAAGAATAATCTATCTCCAAACTCACAACAATCACACAAATGTACGATTATGGGAGTTCCAAGGAAACCAAAATAAATCCATACAAAAGGTATCTCAAATGATCATTCTCAACCCAAATGCATACTAATAACCAAATTTCAACCCCGACATAAACTGAAAAATTGATCAACCAACATCGTATACCCATTTCATAACATGGTCAACATTAGATATGGCAAGATTTTAACCATCACAACAATCTAACAAGAGTACTTCCATAATCTTAGAACAACAATAGGGAATTTTAATTGACGAACCCTAGTTGTCATATTTAGACAATAATTCTCTCATGGGAACTTTCAACATGACATCCCAACACACAATCGTTCAACAACTTTAAGAGGATCATAAAAAGTTTGTGCCAAATCTAAACAAGAAAGCATACTAATTTAGAAGATGACAAGCAAATAGATGCACTGAGAAAAGAGGATATTGAACCCTAGTTGACGGGTTTGCCGAAATTCTTATCAAAAAGTGGTTGACGGTAAAATGATCAAAATAGTAGAAATGGGTTGTGGGAAAACTTTGGCAGGAAGGAACGGTTTAAAAATAGGGAAATTAGGGGTCAAATTGATTTTGACCCCCTAATATAGTCTTACTGGGTTGACTTTTAAAATCTGGTATTTCAGAGCTATGAAACACCGAGTATGAGTCGTAGGGCTTCCTATGACGTATAGACCTTGGTCTCATAGCAGACCCAATACTTAGAAAAAATCAAAAATCATACTTGGGCACTTCAAACCCCACTTATGACTCATAGGAGACCCTATGAATCATAAGGTTGTCTCATAGTTCATATGCCAATTTCAATGAAACACTATTTCCCTCTTCGAGGCATGACTATGAGTCATAGTGTGCACTACAACTCATAGGTTTGGTCGTAGAGGCCGCTTCGCATGCCATTATTCATACTTTTAGCACTTGATTCATACCGGGAAACCAAAACTCAAAAACATACCAATATTTAAAACAACACAGCTAATCCAATGTTGTAAAATCAAAACAAAAAATGCATCTACTACTTAACAATCCAAACAATCAAAATAAATTTAGAAACAAGACAAAAACATGAAAGTTACTTGGGTTGCCTCCCAAGTAGTACCTTGTTTAATTTCATGGCTCGACTTAGTCATCATTCATCATCAAAATTCTTCAATGGCTCGCACTTCACTGTTGAACTCGTCTGGGTGCTTCATTGTTTGGCGGATGTCAAAAACAACCTCTACATCATTGACCCTAAACCGAAGTTAACTGGAATCCATATCCACCAAGACTCTCCTAGTGTCTATAAATGGTCTTTCCACTATAATGGGCACCAAAAAATCAACATCACAATCAAGGATCACGAAATCAGTGGAAAAGATGAATTTAGCAACTTTTACAAACACATAAAAAGGTATTCCTTCTAGCTTTTTTGTAGTTCTATTCGCCATGAGTAACTGAATTTTTGTGGTCGTAGGAGTACTAAAACTAAACTTTTTGAAAATGACAAAAGGCATCAAATTAATGCTCGATCCTAAGTCACACAATGCGCTTGCAAATTCTACATCACCAATGGTGTAGGGAATAGTTAATGCACTGGGATCCTCCTTCTTTTGGACTAGGTATTTGGTCATGATGGCACTACATTATTGTAACTCATGTGAAAGCTCTTGGATCAAAGTGCACTTCTTCGTTACCAAATCCTTCATGTACTTGGCATACCCGGACATCTTCTCCATTGCTTCTAGAAGGGGGATGTTGATAGACAATTGCTTCAACATATACAGAAAGTGTTTGAATTTACCATCCTCCTCCTTTTTATTGAGTCATTGAGGAAAAGTTGGAGGAGGTTTTTGGATCATCTTTACTCTTTATTGCCCATTGACTTCTTTACTTCGCATCTCATTTCTCTCCAAACCTTCTTCACTAACATTATCCTTATCACCAATACCCTTTTCACAAGCTGCATCATAAACCATCTTTATTAGGGAATCTATGGTGCTTTTTAGACTTTTGGTCATGACTACCATGAAATGTCTATCATTCTTTGGATTTTGAATTGTGCTGCTTGGCAAAGTGCCCTTTTGGCGTTGGTTCACTTGAGAAGAAAGTTGGCCAAATTATTGCTCTATTTGCTTAATAGCGGCTGAGTAAGACTCTATCTTTTGGTTTATGAGTGAAATATCTGATTTCATCACTTTGAAGGTCTCATCTTGCTGGTCGGCCCTTTTCAACAACTTGTCGAACATTTCCTCAATCCGAGAAAGTGTTAGACCTGGCATCAAGGTTGTAAGGAGGTACATAGGGACCATTTCTATAACCATCTCTTCGTACCCATTTGGCCTCTAGTACTCTTTCTTGTTCATCATAACTGAAATATTTATCTCTATACGCTCCTTCATGATTGTAGTTATGACATTGATTCACGTAACCTTTCCTCCAATAGTCTGAGTTGGACCCTTGGTCATTGTTTTTAAAACCCGCTACTTGATTACTCACTAAGCAAGCATCTTCCTCAAAGAAGGGTTCGTCATACATAGGTGACTTTGGAGGTTGGTCAGTCACAGCATGAACACTTTCTTAGTTTTGTTTCAACACCAAGCCCATACTTTTGTGAATTTGAGCAATTAGTTGCACAATCTCCTCATTTACCTGGGCTTGTTCATTGTTGGTATTCACTGCACAAGAAGTTTTAGTAGCACCTCTCTCTCTTTGCCCCTATGCTCTATTTATTTTAACCACTTGCTCCATTCTCTCAGCGATTCATGCAAAAGGTTGATCAAGAAACATACCTCCCATAATGGTATCGGCGCAAGCTTGATATTCTCGTTAAGAGCTTGATAAAAGATTTCCACTAAGGTATCATCAACAATTTTATGATACAAAGCCATCCTCAAGCACTTGGTGAACCTTTCCCACATTCTACTGAACGAATCACCGATAATTGATCAAAGTTGTTAATTGATCTTTGAGTTTAAGCATTTTGGACCTCAGAACATACCTTTTTAAAAAATCTCTTTGTAGCTGGCCGAACTAGTGATCGAACATTGTGGAAGGTTGGACAACTAAATTACTGCATTTCCAGTTAGAGATAGAGGGAACAATGTCAAGATAACCCCATCCATTGAAAGATTTTATATACCCATCACACTCTTGCAAACAAATGCGACATTATGGAGATGACTATGTAGATCCTTTGAAGGTATCCCCATAAACAAACCACTATTTTGAAGCATTCATAGGAGACCACTAGACACGGTGACTTAGTGTCAACCAGTAGACGTGGCAACACTATCGCTCCCGTGATATCTATACCCATAGGGATCAACCTATATTGCTTCCTACCATATGTATTTTCATTGAAAACCCTATGATGTGGCATATTGTTTCTTTGTGGTGGGTTTTCATCCCTATCCACATCTTCCCCATGTTAACCAATGACTTCATCAATCGTGATATCCTCATTCTCTTGGGCCATTATTGTTATGATTCTGCTGGTCTCCAATTGATTGGAACTAAGGAATTGCCGTGGCTCCTTGTGTTGGGCATACAAGCCAAGTATACCCCATAAACAAAACTAAACAACAAAAATAAAAATAAATGTAAAATACAAGAGAATCTATAAATCAATACTCAAACTAATTACTAGTGAAATGAAGGAAAAAACCGAGTTGTGTTCCTTCGCAATGGCGCCATAATTTTTTATATTCACGCTCCAACAATAAAAAGATCGCTATCAAGTATAAACCTAACTAGAGGTTAAGATCGAATCCATAGGGAATACAGGGTTGACTATATTGATTAACAAACAATACTTTCATGCATCAATCAACTATATTCTCTAAAATGGTTGGGGGGGGGGGAGGGGGTTTGCAATTTCAAAGTGAAGAATAAAGAAAACACTATAGAACTAATGCGAGAAGATAATCAATTTGAGGGACCACTTGGAAATTGTGTTCCCCATGATTTTTTTACTAAAATACCCCAGATAAAATAACCCTAATTGAGACATCACATGCAGGAAGGTCACTTAGGTTCTTCCATCCCTCTTGTGAAGGTGAAGGTCGAATTTCACTATGACGCTTGGTTGACAACCGTGGTTTGCCAAATAACTATTGCCCCTTGGCTAGGTTTGGTTGACTAGATGAGATTTTGTCAATCGAATCCTATCATCTAATTCCCTTTTCCTATTCGTTACTACCTTGTTCGTGATCATGATAGTAGGTGGTATTTGCTGTTGGCCACCACTAAACAACATTTGAAATTAAAGAAAATAGATAATACTTGCAAATACTCAATCAAAGAAATGCACAAAATCTATGTTATTCTAAGTCAACTCATCATGGTTCCCATAACACCAAGTTGTGGGTGCTTAGCTACTCATGGCTAGGGCAAACTCACAAACAATGATTGAAATAAACATGCTTTAGAGATTACCCAAAAACAATGAAGAACAAAATCACCTTGATGTTGAAAGCATAATCTTAGATTAATGCAATTTGAGTACAAGTGATTTTGGATCCCCCAAAATGGGCCTTCAAAATTAAAGTACTAAAATCTACACTAAACCCTAGAAAGCTCTCAAAGAATATCCAAAGTGTTGTCAAAATCGGTAAAGTTGTCGAGTTTCACTTTCAAAAACCTTTACATTAACTATTTATGCTATTTACAGAAAGATCCTAAAAATAAAATAAAAAATATAGCTGGAAGTAGGTACGGTTCATAGTTACAACTTGTAGGGTGACCTACGAGTCGTAATCTAACTTTCATAGTCAGCACTTGGCATTTTGAAGTTGACTGATACGATCCATTGCTATGAGTCGTGGTCTGATCTATGACTCATAGTGTCTTCTCCTAGTCCTTAGTTGTAGTTCTTGGTCCAAATTTTGGCAACACTATTTCTAGCTATGAGGCCCCCTTCTATGAGTCATAATGAGACATACAACTCATAGGTTTGCCTCGTATAGCTGACCTTCACTTTGGAATTTTCTAATTTATGAATATTGTTTCTTGCTACAAGGGCACACTACGACTTATAGCTTGGTCTACGACTCATAGGGTGGCTCATATGTCCTTAACTTCATCAAAATTTGCAATTTTCTTCCAAAATCTTGCCAACCTATGTTTTCTGCTATAACAACACAAAAACATATAAAACCATAAAAAGTTTCATTAAGAACATTTAAAATCCTATGTTTTAGGCATCAAATGTGCAATAATTTGACAACACATCACTCAATGGTCAACTCATCTCGGGAGACTCAACTCAACCATCAACTTCACTTAGGAGACTCAACTCAGGAAGATAAGGAACTCAATCAAAATGTCAAAAGTCTAAAGTAACAAATAAGGTTTAGAATGAGACCAATCATATATAATCTAATCTAATCATATAAAGTATTATCATGCCCTATTGGGAGTTTCTCTAACTGACAACCATCACCTATGAGCCAGTGATGATAAAACAAAGTGATGTCATTATCACATTCGTTCAATAACTTGCTAGGCTAAAAAGACATCCCATTAGTGGATCCATGATTAATAACATCAGGTCCCTTTTTTAGGACAATAGGGAATATTTGATTTTATAATTCAATCTTCTCCTACACTAGCTATATAGTTTCAGAGTTTGAATTGGACTTATCCTTACTCAATTCGGTGCTCAATACTCCTCCCAAGACTTAAAATACTCAAAAGACATCAATCCATTTGGTTAACGCATTCAATTAGTCTTATTGGACATTTGTCAAACTCAATTAATCACATCTACCATCAACTATTTTGTTAGGAATATTCTTTTAGAATTAGTTCATGACTCATCAAGACTCTCTGCCACCCATCATTCAAACTCAAGATATTTAGGTCAAAATATAGAGTTAAAAAATTTATACATTTTGTAGACTCTATTTGCTCGACTCATACTTATATATACCCATTTAAGTGCAATATATATGAAATACAAGAATTCATTCTAGGGTTCATGTAGAAAAGTAAAAAAATATCTATTACAAGTGTCTAATTCATATATATTATTATCAATGCAAGACTATGGAGGAATACACTAGAATGTAGGAAAAGCTTTCAAGAAACATTAATTGAAGGCTCAGTTCATTCACAATTCAATCCATTCTATACATAGGGCACATGGAAAATGAAAATCTATGCTTTAGTTAGCCTTACATACCTAGAAGAACCAAAGTTTTTTAAGAATCCTTGGGTTGGAATCTTACAGCTTGAACTTGAGAAATCCTTCTATGAAGTTCTTGAAGTTTGAAGAAGAATCTTGATTCAAAACTCTAGGTTCTTAAAGAGAATCTTCAACTTGGAGCCTTTGAGACCTATGAATTTTGACATTTTTTTCTTGAAGATTTTGATCTTTGGGAGATGAAAAATTGGAAATCTTGGAAGTCATAATACATATAATGATGTTATTAGATTATAATATGTACTTTAGGAACTTATTTAAGGATAAAATTAAAAAATAACTATTCAGGGAAGTCAAATAATTTTCAGAATTGAAAAATATGACCTTTTGATGATAAGTTTCGGTGGTCATAATGGTGGTCTAGGGTCCCCATCATCGAACTATTTAGTGATACACCAATTGGGGGACTTTGTATTGCCCTTTTGTACTGTTTGTAAGTGTTTTCGAGACAATTTGGTAGGCTAAATCAGCGGATTGTTGAATCATTTGGTGGTTCACCGAAATTTCTAGATTTAGCATATTTTAGTAAAATGGTCACAACGTTTTACTCTAAACTCTTATTAAGGTGAAAATGAATGTATTATGGATCACCTAACTTGTTATGTGATGAGAGATATGGTGAAACTTAACTGATTGAAATGTTTTGAACTTGTCTTGGCCTTGGGTGTCCCTTATGACATCAAAACATATCCAACAAACTTCAAGTGCTTAGAAAAAGACCTTAGCATAAATTCATAACTTTAGAGTTATTGAATCACCTAATTCTATATAATTTCATAACGAAACTTAATCAATACGAAATGTTTCAACTCAACTTTGTACTAAGGGATTTTTGTGACCTCAATTCATCTTAAATCTGTTATCCCACTATAGAATTTACATTAAAACCTATATCAAGGTTAAAATCACTTTGTATGATCCCATATGCATAAGACAGAAGTTTGGATCTTAGCTTAGGAGTTTTCAAGGTGTTACAAAGGCATAAATCCAACTAAAGCCATCATAGAACTAGTTGTCACATGGTACAAGCCTCTAATATATCCTAATAGGAAAGAAACTATAGACTCTCAAATAGAACAAAACTACCAAAAGGAAATAAGAAAACAAGTTTCATTAATAAAAGGAAGAAGATAAGTTATTCAGAAAGAAAAAGTGAAAAAGATGGTCCTTTTAATTTATGGATGGAAAAAGTGAGCTTCTAAAACACTATGGGTCCTACGAAGAAGAAGATGTTAACACAAACAAATTCTATTTTTAATTTATTTCTAGAGTCAGAAATAAAAAAGGAGTCCTGTAGTAACTTGTCAAGTTTTTATCATGTCCTGATCACAGATTCAAGCCTTGAAAATGGCCTCTGGCAGAAATACACGATACTGCACATAGCGGTAGACGTCACATGCTCTTTAGTCTAAATTAATTGTTTAGTATAATGTTTGTTGTTTTTTTATATTTTCAGTCACATATTTTAAGATTCAATAGTACTTTCACGGTGTTTATTGTTAAATATTTTTTCCATTGTTTCTATTTAGTAGACAATGTTCTATAAACATTTTATGGATTAACATTTGACTAACTTAAATGACCAAAAATTGTTAAGCGCATACTTTGTAACAATTTAAAACCCACCATCAAATATAAAGGATTATTTATTCACTTTCACTCAAACTTCATGTACTATCTCACAGCAATTGTTTCTTCATCTTTTACCCAAGTCCTTACCATAAAAAATTCAAAACGTTTACCCCGTAACTCTATTCTTAGATGTACCTATGTTTCAAGCCTCATTCATACATGTGGGAAGTGGATTAGGGTCATAAGAGACCTCCAGTACTTAGCTAAGTTCAAACCTTTCTTATGAATTGAGTTTCTAGCGTTAGATTACACATAGTCAACTTTAGATTACTATAGATCTTATGACACAATAATTAGGTGTCCTATGACCTACCAAATGAAAGTTCTTTGAATTATCTTTCCAACGCCATTGATTTACCTTATTTGGAGTTTGAAGTAAAAACTTATGACCATTTTACTATAGACTGCCAGAGGAGAGTTGAGTTATGAACTGACCTATGGACCATGGTTTGATTGAGGACTCATATTGTTAACTCATGGAAAAAGTTCAAAAAATCCATTTTTTAGTCCAAAACTTGATGTAACCAACTATGGGTCGTAGACAAATCTATGGGTCGTAGTTCAGGCTTGTGTAATCGATTCAAAACCCCAAAATTTACCCAAAAGTATACTAATTAGTTCCTATGGGCCGTGGAAGTTTCTATAGGCTATAGGTTGGCCCGTGGATGATTTGACAACATTATTGAAAAAGGTCATTTTGGGTTTTTACCACCCTTTCAAAGCCTTAACTTGATTCCTTTATACCTACAAGTCCCTAAACATAACTATTTAAATTTTTCATGTGAAACACATTCTCCAACATATTGCAAGGTTTCAAGGGGAGAATAAGGCTAGGGTTTCAACAAAAATCTTGTGAATTCTCCCAAGTCGTTTCAAGATTCAAAACTTTCAGTTACATAAGGCTAACTAGAACATGGATTGATATCTTCCATGTGTCCCATAACCCGAATTGATAGAGTAGTGAATGAATTGAGTCTTCCATGAACGTCTCTTAAAGGTTTTTATTAAATCCTAATATATTCCTAATTGCATTAGTTACAGTTTTTATGAATTAAATACTTGAAATAGATGATTTTACTTTTCTACATGAACCTTAGATTGAATTCTTATTATTTTTACATATTGCTGTTAAATGGGTATGCATGAGTATAATTTGAGCCTAAAGAGTATATAGAATTCCTAAATGCTTTAATTGTACTTTTGTTTCCCTAACACTATGAGTTTGAATAATGCATGATAGAGAGCTTTTATGAGTCATGAACTAATCCTAAAAGAATGTTTCTAACAAAAATGAGACTGGCTGAATAAGTTAACCCAAGGGTTGATGTCTTATGAGCTTGTTGAGTCTTGGGATAAGTATTGAGCACTGAATTAAGTAAGAGCAAGTCTAACTCAAATTTAATAACTATGTTGTTAGCGTAGAAGAGGTTTGAACTATAAAATCAGATATTTTCCTATTGTCCCAAAAAAGGAATTGATGTTATTGATTATGGATCCATTGATAGAATGTCCTATACCTAGGTAAGGTATTTGATAGATATGGAAACGACATCGTTTTATTGTATTATTACCATCTCATAGGTGATAGGTTTTAGTTAAGAAATCTCCCATATAGGTTTTGATGGTACTCTGAATGGATTAAATTAGATGGTATATGTGTGTTCTTTATCTTCACTACATTCTTACTTTAGACTCTTGACTTGCTGATTGATTTCCTACTTGTTGAGTTGAGCTATTTGAGTTGATATTATTCTTCCATTACATATTTCTTTCTGACATTTTAAATACTCATATATTATATGTACTAACATCATTTGTCCCTACATCTTTTCATAAAGTAGAGACAGGTAATAGCGGCCATCAACAAGCTCCCCATTAAGGACCTATTAGTTTCAGCTGATTGGTGACTCCTTCCCTGCTTTTGAAGGATATTACGTTTTCTCTTCTAGCTTTGTATTTAGCCTTTTTGTTTTACTCTTAGGAAGCCATGGACCAATTTGGAACCATTTGGTTAGTTGATTTAGAGGCTTCATAGACTAGGCTGTTGAATTGTGATTGGATTATATTTTTGGCTAGTTTCTTTCATATACTAGTCTTAAACAGTTGATTCTTAGATTGTTTGGCCTTTGGCCTTTGATAATTGAATTATTATTGTCTTTCATTATATACTCTTAATCATTGATGTCTTCTGCTATTAGAATGTGATTGAATGAATTTGATGAAGGCGAGTATGTCACTTGGGGGCTAGCAATAGTCTCTAAGTTGAAGAAAGGAAGGATCCCAAAAATTCGATCTTTCTTTTCGTTGTTGTCTTGGATAGGCAAAGTCACCCTCTAGGGGTATGAAAAACTTGGTATTAGAGCATAGAGTTCAAGTGTCCTAGGGATTCTATGAAATCACATCTAGTAGAGTCTTGTCTATAGATGTGTTGTGCACCACACTTTTTAACCAGGAGGCTACATGACATTAACAATTGTTACACTTTCTTTTATTGGAAGGTTGTTTAATGGAGTTTAAACTTATTAAAGTATCTATCTAGTTCATGAGTTATGCATTTGTACATTATGCCTCTTAAGTATACTACCACCCAAAAATATGTTTCAATTTGCAACACTGAGAATCCCCCACAAGTGGTGCCTTCTCAGATGGAGACGAGAGGCTGGGATCGATGTGCTAGAGTCACTGGGGATCCTCGAGCATATGTCCACCCAATACTAAGGCCTAGACTGGACATGACAAATAGGAACCCGAGGGGATCGCCAAACAAGCCTCTTAAGCATGCATAGTACATCCTTGGTTTTTATTGGAATCATAGAAGAAGAATAAGCATATAACACATAATATCTAAGGTAAGCGGGGCTTGGACTCACACTAAGGGGATGATATAGGGAAGAGGATTTGCATGAAGCGCATAGAAAATAAGTCTAAATGATGGGTAAGTATGACTCATGCTATGGGCATATTTAGGGACTTGGGACTTCCACCACATCCATTCATATAAAACAAGCATAGAAGAGAAAAGGACTAAGGGAAGTCTTCACTATATATAAAGATAGTAGGAGTCAAGCTCGATACATAAACTACCATATCCAACAACACCTCTAACATGAGTGGCACGGGGGGCTAAGAAATCTACCAGGCTGACCCTCAAAAGATAAAAAAGGCTAAAATAGGAAGAATTTAACAAAAGCATAAATGTAAAGTAGATTTTGTTCCCGAAATGGAGGACTCACCAATAGTAATCTTCAATGGGTACCGACTAGACACATAGAGGAAGAGGATAAATAGGAGTTACGGTCCCTACATGGTTAGATCATGTAGGCTAAAGTATGTGTTAGTAATTAGAATGTACTAAGTATGCGGGGTGCAATGCAACAAGCGACATAAACCATAATAATCAAGATGCATAATCGTAATCAATTGACATAAGCTTAACACGACATGTATAATCAATGCTTAAGTCAAAACATGCATGAAATGTCACGATCTAAGCCTAGGGCCTAGACGTGACATGATGAATAGGAAGCCCGAAGGAACCCCAATCAAGCCTCTTAACTTGTCATTACACATCATTGGTCGCGAAAACATGTAAAAGATATAAAGTAAGAATAAGGGAAAAAGAGGCTAAGGGAAAGCTTGCAAAACATCATCATCAAGAGACAAAGAGTCAAAGCTCATATGTTCTAATTGGGGGCCAAGACATAGATAAGAGCAGGGGCCAAGACAAGGTAACCGGGATCACCCTCATAATAAAAATAGAATATAAAGTCGAGTGTCTCAATACGAAGCAAAGGAAAACATAGACCACGATCCTTGAAATGGAGGACTCACCAACTAGCTTGAGTAGCATCGAACTAGCCATATGGAGGAGAAGGTTGATCAACTTGGGCTTCAGTACCTACATGGCAATATCATGTAGGCAAGAGTATGCATTAGTACTTTTGGATATACTAAGTATGTAGGATGCAATGCAATAAGAAATAGGCATCATAATCAAAATACATAACAATAGACAATAGGTATAATATAGCA
Source organism: Solanum sejunctum (assembly GCA_025642045.1). NCBI lineage: Eukaryota > Viridiplantae > Streptophyta > Magnoliopsida > Solanales > Solanaceae > Solanum > Solanum sejunctum. Next base: position 12,666 of record JAOTQJ010192642.1, read on the forward strand.
ATATAGCATGTATGACCAATGATAAAGTAAGACATGCTTAAGAAACTCTTACTCATAAAACATATCATATGTGTAAAATAGACCAAATCAGATTTCCAAGCTATAAACCTCTTTGTAGGTTAATGATGATGCCCATCACTTAGTTAGTGAAGTACTGACCCTTCACTTGGTTGGTGATAATGCCGCCCCATCACCTAGGTGGAAAAGTACTAACCCATCCCTTAATTGATGAGTATAAACCCCCACCTTGATTAGTTATGATGCTTCCCCATCACTAGGTTGAGAAGTACTAACCCTTCTCTTGGTTAATGAGTATAATCCCCTATCTAGATTATCTGAGTTTTTAGACCCCTCGAATTAGGCATGGTCTAATGCAATACTTTATATAGAATTTATCATGTACGTAAACTCAATGCATCATTATAAAATCATTCATATCATATATCATGCTTTGGACCTTCAATTCCATAAGAAACCCTAGCCAGACATTTTAGCAAACACTTGGGGGGGGTGTAATGGGGGTCAAAGACCATGAAATTCAAAGATGAAATCATGCAAGAAAATTTGTTGTAAAACCATAAGTCAACATCTTACAACACCCATAAGACATTCACATCTAAACCTCTCACAAAATCTAACAGTAAATACAAGATTTAGAGCTCAAAACATGCTAAAATAACCATACTTTTATGAACTCAAATCACTGTGCAGTAAATTTCTTAATATACAAGACCCATATATAAAATCAACTTTAAATCATGCAAATTTAGTAAAAAGGAGGTTAGGGCACCAAGGGTGAAAGAATCCAATGGCTAGAATATAGATACCTTAGCTTTGGAAAAGCTCTTGCTGAAGATTGAAATTGGAGGTTTGAAGATTGAAGGAAATCCTAAGTTCTGGGTGAGGGTTTTGAGACTTGAATTTGGGAATGAAAAATATGGCTAAGTGTTGAGTGAGTATTGGGAAATGTTTAGGGTGATATGAGGGTAAAATATGACTAAGTATAGATAAAAACACGTATGGGAACTTTTAGGCCCAAGACTTAAAGTCTTTGACCAAAGCTAGAAAAACTGTCAAGAAAAAGCATAGAGGTACGTCGTGGAAGCAATGCAAAAACCTCTCTGGAAATTGCTCTATGTGCATTTTTATAAATCAGTATAATCGATTTAAAATCAAGGTTAGACCCCTATACTTGTAATTTGGACCCCCTGAAGAAGAATATGAGTTCGAATTTTTGAAATAACAAATAGATTTTGAGATATATGCAAATTAAGTATTCCGAGGCACGGTTTTGGGCACTTTTGGGGTGTTGTTACAATGTCTCCTCCATGAGAACATTAGTCCCCGGATGTAGAAGTGATGTAAAAGACAAGAGTGATCATGAACAAATTTGCCCTATCAAGAATGCAACATAACATATAAAGCACCATTTTCAGACTCTCAACATAAGTGTAAAATCGTCATAAGTTTACTAACTCAAACGTGAATGCATATGCATGTCATAAGGGCTGAAACATGAGGCTTGAAATCACATAGGGGACTTAGGGTTAATGCCTTAGGCTTGATTGGAGTGGAAAAGATAAAGATACCACTTTTGCATGTCCACTTCGGCCTCCTATGTAGCACTTTCTACTTGTTGGTTCCTCCAAAGGACCTTAATAGACACTACCTCCTCGTTCCTCAATTTCTCTACTTGCCTATCCAAGATTTGAACTAAAACCTCCTCATAAGTCAAGTTAGCCTCAACAATACCAATGACATCAAGAGGCACAATGGTATTAGCATCAACAACACACTTTCTCAACATAGAGACATGAAACACAAGGTGAATCAAATTCATTTAACAAGGCAACTTCAACCCATACGTTACCTTGACAACCCTCTCTATCACCTTATAAGGACCAATATACCTTTGACTCAAGTTCCCCTTTTTATCAAAACAGACCACACTTTTCATTGGAGAAACCTTCAAATAAACTTAATCACTTACTTGGAATTCTAGGTCTTTTTATCACTTATTTTTGATAACTTTTGACTATTCTCAACCTTTCTGTAATCATCTTAACCTTCTGAAGAGCCTCTATGACCAGATTCGGTCCTAATAAAACTACTTTTCCAACCTCAAACCAACCCACTGGTGATCTATAACATCTCCTATAAAAAGCCTCAAAATGAGCCATATCGATGCTAGAGTGGTAGTTATTATTATAGGGAAACTCAATCAATGGGAGGTGATCATCCCAACTACTTTTAAGATAGAAGACACAATCCCTAAGCATATCCTCAAGTGTTTGAATGGTTCTCTCATCTTGGCCATCCATTTGAGGGTGAAAGGTCGTACTACTGTAAACTTTCGTACCAAGACCCTTATTAAAAGACCTTCAAAAGTGTGAAATGAATTGTGCACCACAACCCGATATGATGGATAAAGAAACACCATGAATGCTCACTAACTCATGGATGTACCAACTTGCATATTGTTCAGCGCTATATGTAGTTTTAGCCAGTGGAAAGTGAGTTGATTTAGTCATCCTATTAACCATAATCCAAATAGAATTAAAACCTTTTCTAGTCTTAGGCAAGCCAACCACAAAATCAATATGAATCACCTCCCACTTCTAAGTGGGAATCCATTTGTTTTGGGTTAGGCTTCCCAGCCTTTGGTGTTTGACTTTGACATGTTGATAACTATGCCAACTTGAAACAAATTTGGCAATGTTCCTCTTCATGCCTACCCACCAAACACATACCTTAAGTCTCTATACATTTTGGTGGAACCAGGGTGGACATATAAGAAGAATTATGGGCCTCATCAAAAATTTTCTCCCTCAAACCATTAACACAAGGCACACACAACCTACCTTGGTATCTAAGGGCTCGAACTCGCCCTTGGGAGAAAACCTCTATTTTTCCCTCTTTCACCAAGGCCTTCAATTCAAGCAAGGAAAAGTCTAGATCTTGTTTTGCTATCACCTCATCAACCAAAAAAGATTTAGAACCATCAACAACAACAATACCAATACCCACATCTTCCAACCTAACCCCCAATCTAGATAATCTATGTACCTCCCTAGCCATCTCTCTATCACCACTATCTACATGAGCTAGGCTACCCATAGACACCCAACTCAAAGCATCTACCATATTATTTGCCTTACTCGGATGGTAATGCATACTCATGTCATAGTCCTTAAGAAGTTCTATTCCCCTTCTTTATCTCAAGTTGAGATCCTCTTGAATAAAGACATATTAGAGGCTCTTATGATCAGTGAAGACATCAACATGCACACTATACAAATAATGACGCCAAATCTTTAATGCAAACACCATGGTGACCAATTCAAGATCATGGGTGGGGTAGTTCCTTTCATGCACTTTGAGTTTCCTAGAATCATAGGCCATGACCTTACAATTTTGCAATAGCACATAACCCAAACCCACTCTAGATTCATCACAATACATAACAGAAGCCTCAAGCCCATCTGGTAGTGACAATCTAGGAGTAGACACAAGTCTGTCCTTCAATGCTTGGAAGCTTTTCTCACATTCATCAATCCATACAAACTTATCCTTCTTTTGAGTCAATTTTGTCATAGGGAAAGTAATGGAGGAGAACCCATCCACAATCCTTTTATAGTAACCCGTGAGGCCCAAGAAACTCCTAATATCTGATGGGGTCAACAATCTAAGCTAATTTCTCATCATATCGATCTTCTTAGGATCCACCTTAATACCATCCCCCAACACCACATGACCCAAGAAGGAAACCTCCTTAAACAAAAATTCACACTTTTCATATTTAGCATACAATTTCTCCTCCCTCAATATTTGCAACAAAATCCTCAAATGAGCCATAAGATCTTCTCTACTATATGAAGAGATCAAAATATCATCAATTAAGACCACAATAAAGGAATCAAGGTAGGGTTTAAAGACCTTATTTATTAGGTCCATAAAGATGGTCAGTGCATTAGTCAACCCTAAAGACATCACCACAAATTCATAATGCCCAAACCTAGTCTAGAAGGCTGTCTTGGGAATATCACACTCCCTCAACGTCACTTGATGATACCAGGACCGAAGATCAATCTTAGAGAAAAAGCAAGCCCCTTGCAATTTGCCAAACAAATCATCAATTCTTGGAAGAGGATATCTATTCATTATAGTGACCCTATTGAGTTGCCGGTAGTCAATGCACATTCTAAGTGACCCATCCTTCTTCTTTACAAAAAACACTAGTGCACCCCAACATGATTGACTAGGTCTAATAAATCCCTTTACAAACAAATCTTTCAATTGCTTCTTTAACTCCTTCAACTCCGCTGGGGCCATATGGTAAGGGGGAATGGAGATGGGTTGAGTATCAGCCAAAATCTATCGCTTTCAAGAGGGGCACTAGAGAGGTCATTTTGGAAGATATCCAGAAACTCATTTACAATGAAACCAACTCAATGGAAGGGACTTTGGACTCCATATCTTTAACCCTCATAAGATGGTACAAACACACTTTAGAGATCAATTTATGGGATTTAATACAAGAGATAAACCTACCCTTTACCACCACATCATGACTTTTCCACTCAAAGACGGGTTCATTTGGGAATTGCAACTTGACCATATGGGTTCTACAATCAATAGAAGCATAGTATGCATGCAATAAATCCATCCCAAGAATAACATCAAAATCAACCATATCTAATTCTACAAGATCACAAGGTAGGATTTTATGCAAGGTGCAAACTAGACATTTTCTATACACCCTCCTAGCAACAATAGATTCACTAATAGGCGTAGACACCTCATATGACCCATACAACAGCTCCGACTTAACATTGAACTTTTCAGCAACAAAGGGGGTAACAAAGGAAAGGATGGCACCAGGATCAATCAAAGTATATACATCAAGATCAAATATTTTCAACATATCGATAACAACATTAGGTATCTCACTAACCCATTGCCTTCCATGAAGAGCATAAAACGTGTTGTGCCTTGGGGAACCACCTTGAGAACCACCTTTACCCAATGGAACCGAATTTGCACCCCAGACTTTGTCACAGTTTCTTGGGCAATCTATCTTCTTGTGACCAAGCTCCCCACTACCAAAACATACATTAGAACCCTTCAAACATGGGCCATTATTAATCTTCCCATATTTGGAACAAACATCAATAGGACCCACACTACCAACACCTTGAGGCGTAGGGAAGTCATTGGCAAACACCCTATTAGTAGCATGAGAAGGCCCTTGGCCTTGATGAAATCTAGCACCCTTTTGGAAATTACCCTCAAAATGGGCCCTCTTGGCCTCATGGACCTCCACTTTCTTAACTTCTCCTCCTCCATTTTCTCGGCATAAGTCATTAACTGAGACAAGTCCATGTCACCAATAAGCAAGGCGGATCAAAATTCTTTATTCACTAACTCAGAGACCCTCATCAAAATTTTATTCATCCTAGATCTAGAATTGGCCACCAAGTGAGGAGCATACTTTGAAAGTTGATTAAATTTGAGGGAATAATACGTCACAGTCATAGAACCTTGTTTCAAGTTCATAAACTCTACCAACTTTGCTTCCCTAAGCTTAAGAGAGAAAAATCAATTAAGGAAAGTTAATTTGAATTCTTCCCAAAGAACCACATAACCATTTTCCTGTTCCCGCTTCCATTGCTCATAGCATATTTGTGCTACTTATTTGAGTTGGTATGTTGCCAACTCTGCCTTTTCATTCGTCCCAACGCCCATGGTATTCAAGATTTTGTAGACCTCATTAATGCACTCTTGTGGATCTTCATTAACCTTTAATCCATGGAAAACTGAAGGATTCATCCTCATGAAGTCTCTTACCCTATATCATGAGGTAGTAGCATGAGGGGCTTGGGCTCCTTGATTGACTTGGTTGGCCATCAATCTGGTAAGTAAAGTAAGAGCATCCCGGAGTTCACCATTGGTAGGTTGCTCCTCGGGAGTTTGGTCCCATCTTCCTCTAGTATTTGGCATGATCTAGCATAGAAAAGAATATTCATTACAAGGAAAAAACTTATCACAATTCTATAACATGACTTAGAACATGAAGAAGGGAAACATTTTCTAAATTAACTCATAGCCTCCTATTCATAGTCATGGCATGCTTCACAACCAATAATAGGACTATAATTGACGAGATATGTTATACTCTGAGGATCTATCAACCTAGTTATTTGATATCAAGTTTGTCATGACCCAAGCCTAGAGTCTAAATGTGACGAGGGAAATGGGGAACCCGAAGGAACCCTAATCAAGCTCTTAACTTGTCATTACACATCATTGGTCGCAGAAACATGTAAATGACATAAAGTTAGAATAAGGGATAATGGGGCTATGGGATAGCTTGCAAAACATCATCATCAATAGGCAAAGAGTCAAAGCTCATATCATAGGTAGATAACTTATCCAACAAATACCTCTAAATACATAGATAAAAGTGGGGGCCAATTCAAGGTAACCAAGCTCACCCACATAATCAAAATAGAATATAAAGTAGAGTATCTCAATACAAAGCAAGGCAAAATATGGACCAAGGTTCCCAAAATGGAGGACTCACCAAATAGCTTGAGTAGCACTGAACTAGCAACATGGAGGAGTAGGATGATCAACTTAGGTTCCAGTTCCTACAAAGCGATGTCATATAGGCAAGAGTATGCATTAGTACATTTGAATGTACTAAGTATGTGGGATGCAATGCAACAAGAAATAGGCATCATAATCAAAATTCTTAACAATAGATGATAGGCATAATAAAGCAATATGGTATATATGACCAATGCTAAAGTAAAACATGCTTAAGAAACTTTTACTCATATAAGATATCATATGTGTATATTAGAGCAAATTAGATTCACAAGCCATAAATCCCTTGGTAGGTTAGTGATGACGCCTCCCCATCACTTAAGTGGTGAAGTACTAACCCCTCACTCGGTTGGTTATAAAGCTGGCCCATCACCGAGGTAGAGAAGCACTAACCCTTCCCTCAATTGATGAGTGCAAAGCCCTATCTCGGTTAGTGATGATGTCGCCCCATTACTAGGTGAAGAAGTACTAACCCTTCCCATGGTTATTTAGTACAAACCCTCATCTTGGTTATTTGGGTCCGTAGACCCCCCATATTAGCTATGGTATAATGCTACATTTTATATAAAATTTGTCATGTACGTAAGTTCATTCTATCATCATAATATCATTCATATCAAATCTCATGCTTTTGACCTTCAATTAAACAAAAAATCCTAGACGGACATTTTACTAAACACTTTGGGGGGTGTAATAGGGGTAAAAGATCATGAAATTTAGAGATGAAATCATGCAAGAAAATCTATTTTACAACCATCAATCAACACCTTGCAATAGCCCCAAGACATTCACATCAAAACCCCTCATCAAATCCAACACTAGATAAAAGATTTATAGCTCAAAACGTGCTAAAACAACTATACTTTCATGAACTCAAATCACTTGTAATAAATTTTTTAATAAACAAAACCCACATGTAAAATTAACTTTAAATCATACAAATTGAATATAACGAAGGTTAGGGCACCATGGGTGAAAAAACCCAATGGCTAAAATACGTACGTTAGCTTTGGAAAAGCTTTTGGTGAAGATTAAAAATGGAGGCTTGAAGCTTTAAGGAAATCCTTAGTTCTAGATGAGGGTTTTGAGACTTGAATTTGGGAGTGAAAAATATGGCTAAGTGATGGAGTCGGTATTGGGAAATGTTTAGGGTGATATGCGAGTGAAATATAACTAAGTATAGGTTAAAACATGTATAGGAACTTTTAGGCCCAAGACTTAAAATCTTGGACGAAAGCTTGAAAAATAGTCACCAAAAATCACAGAGGCATGTCGCGGAAGCAACGCGGAAACCTCTCTAGATATTGTTGCATGTGCATTTTCATAAATAGATTTAATTGCTTTAAAATCGAGGCTTAACCCTTTTCCACCTAATTTGGACCCCCTGAACAATATATGAAGTTGGATTTTTGAAATAACAAATGGATTTTGAGATATATGAAAAGTAAAATTTTAGGCATTCCAAGGCACGTTTTTGGGCTCTTTTTTGGGATCATTACATGATGATAGTCAAACTTGCATAATATATCATACATAAATGGGTGGAGGTCCTAGTCGACATATAAGACCACGCGAGCTACTGCTTAGAATCTCTATGTTCACTCCACATCATATAGAGTAGTCTACTTTTCAAGGTAAACCAAGCATAACCCCACATAGTTGGTAACATGACCTAGTAAGATCCACTAGCAAAATCCTATTTAGGAAAAATAATATAATACTATTGTGGCACATAGCTAAGAGACCAAGAATTTATATAAGGATACCTTAGGTCGACCCCCACCTTAAGCCTCTTTCGGTACTAGGTATAGTCCCATGGAATAATTGAAATAATCATAACTTGCATAACTTATAAAACAAGATAACATTGTATGAGTAGCTCATTCAAATACATGACCCCTACACGTGGCATATAGGAATTGATAAAATAAAAAATTTGATTCAGATCCTGTACTAGAGGGTAAAAACATATAATAGACATGACCCCTTTATTAGGCATTGCATTACACATGAGGGTAGAGATTGTAACATACATGACACCTTCTAGTGAGCATTAAACAGTATATTACATGAGTGTAAAATAGTTATCATGAGTGGCGGTTTCATGTAGACATGAATCACTCACAAAAGGGTAGAATATATTAAAACTTTTCATGAGATAATACATTCTTGAGAGCCCATAATTTATCATAATATGCTTGTCTTGAAATTCACGCGATGATCTTTCATCAACACAAGGAACCTTGTCATATAGATTTAGTCAAAAATGGTGGGTATATGCACATGTACTTAAAATCATGCAATTTATGCATATGAAACAAGAGAGAAGTAAAATCAATTCATTTAAAGTTATTCAAATCAACCCACCATTATTATAGTAAAACGCTTGTTTTGGGTATCATGAAAACTAACTAAAACCCATAAGTTCTTTCATAGCTTTTCATAGAATCATAGATTACATGCCTTTAATATAATGAAATCTATCACAATATGAAACCCCAACAAAAGTTTTAGCATAATTGAATCATTACTTGAAAACTCAAATAGAAACCATGTGTATAATGCAAAATGATATCACCATAAACAAGAGTTCATAAATACCCACAAAATAATCCATAAATCTATGTAGTCTGAGAAGAAGAATGGTTGGACTTATCGAAAGGAAGGTACCCACAATCAAACCCACATATCTTAGTGATTATGATGGAGGAAACCTTATTTAGAGGTGAAAGATTCAAAACCCTAGCTTGTACCTTTTACTAGAAAGCCTTGAAGAGCTTAAGAGAGTTTTGAGACTTATAGTGTTTTTGGAATGAGGAGGAATGAGGTGAATTAGGGTTGTATAAGTTGATAAGAGACATAGATGGGGATAAAACGACATAGCTTGGACTTAGAAAAAGAAGAAATGTAAAATTTACCCCTATTCAAATCCTAGCCGAACAGGTCCACAATACTCCATTTATGGGCATAGAACATTCTACGAGTCGTAGGTGGGTTTCATCTGATGACCTTTTTCCAAACATTAGAGACTCTCTTTTCTCTGATTTCCATTCTATGAGATTATCTATGACTCATAAAGTACATTACGAGTTGTCTAATAAATCATAGATTGAACTTCAGAAACATCCCAAATTTCATCAAGTTTGCCAGGTTATATGACCTACTTTATGACATGTACTCTATCTTACATGTCACAAACCCCTTTGCAAACATCAATAATCTCAAATTTCTAAGATTATCTCTTACACCTCTCCTATCCCCATAAGTGGGGTCTTACATTATCTCTCCTTTGGTAGCATTCATCCCCAAATGTGCTAAGGCAAACTCTAAGGAATGAATGCATGCACCATATGCCAATGAACCACATACAAAATGCAACACATGCACCATTTAAAATCTTTAAACCATTTTTCAAAGTACAGTAATAATTCAACCTCAAATTCATATAAACATGCATGAATGTCATAAAGATGGCATGCAAGGAGAGCAGATTCTAAGATAGGAAAATTGTATTATCTTAAGCTTGATTGGAATGGAAAACATAAGGATATCACTTTTTCATATCGGATTTGGCTTTCCATGTGGAACTTTAAATTTGTTGGTTCTGCCAAAGGACTTTGATGGACACCTCATCTTTGTTTTTCAACCACTTCACTTTTGTATAATGTATTTCCACCAGGACCTTATCATAAGCCAAATTATCTTCTACAACATCCACGACATCCAAGGATAATATAGAACTTGGGTCACCCACCCACTTCCTCAAAATACACACATGGAAGAGCAGATGAATCAAGCACATCTCCACGGACAACTCTAACTCATACGAAACCTTACCAATTCTCTTCACAATTCTATAAGGCCCTTCAAATCGTAGTCTCAACTTTCCTATCTTTCCAAACTAGGCCACACCTTTAATGGGTGAGACCTTCAAATACACCAATCACCAACACTAAATTCAAGGTCTTTCCTTCTTATGTCAGAGTAGGACTTTTGCCTAATTTGAAATGACCTAAAAAGTGCCTAAAGATGTGCCTCATAAGTGCCCAGAATCTTAATTTCTATATGTTATTTCAGAAATCCGACTTCATACACCTATTTCGAGGGTTAAATTTAAGGGGGAAAAAGGTCTAGCCCTGATGATAGAGTGAACGATTCATAATTTCAATTTTTAATGAAGTTACTTCCAGTGGCATCTCCACAACATCAATGCGATGCGTACTAGTACAAAAATTTGTCCAGTTCTGGACTTCGATGCAAGACTTTTAAGTCTTGGGACTAGGTCATCTCATATGTGAAAATACCTATACTTAGCCATTTTTCACCCTCTTATGATTCTAAACATTCCCCAATATTCATTCAAACACTTAGTCAAATATTTTACTCTTAAACTCAATACTCAAAACCCTTTGTCGAATCTGAAGGTTCTTCTTCAATTGTCAAGTCTCCATCTCCTATATTCACCGAATTCCTCTCCAAAGCTATGTTATATGGGTTTTAACCATTGGGTCCTTTCACCCGTTGTGCCTTAACCTCCTTTTTAGTCATTTTTGATGATTTGAAGTTGATTTTACAAATGGGTTTTCTAGTATGAACTATGTTAAAACTATCTGAAATTATGACTATTTTGCTAGATTTTGAGCTATAAATCTTGGGTATATTGTAAGATTTGATTAGGGTTTGGATGTATATAGCTTGAGGGTGTTACAAGGTATTTATTTATGATTTTACAATAGATTTTCTTGCATGTTTCATTCTTGAAGTGCATGGCTTTACACTAGCAATGCACACCTGCCAAGTGTTTGATAAAATGTCCAGTTATGGTTTCTTGAGGAATTAATTGTCCAATACATATCTTATGTTATGAATGATGTTATGATGATCAAAGAAGAGAATGCATATGATGTTATGATGGTGATAGAAGGAATGTATGTATATGGTATTTCTCTATATAGTATTCAATTGACCATAGCCAGTTGAGGGGTATTCCTCAATCACCATGGGAGGTAGTGTGTGACCATTTTCTAACCTATAAAGGGGTTTGTGCCTTTGCACCATGGGAGGTAAGGTGTGACCATCCTTTAACATATAAAGAGGCTTGTACCTTGGCACCATGGGAGGTAGGGTATGATAATACTCTAACATATCAAGGGGTTTGTACCTCAATCACCATGGTTTGTAGGGTGCAACAATCCACCATAGTATGGTCCATTTTCACACTTGTATTCTAAAGCGTAACTCATGTATGCCATCTTTTTATATGTTAGTAAATTTCTTAAGTTATGCATATAGATTATGTCACTTATCTATATTTCATTGCATCCTACATAATTAGTACATTCAAACATTTTAACGCATACTCTGCGCATACATGATATCACCATGTAGGGTCTAGAGCTCCTATTGATTCTCCTTGTGGCTAGACGGATTGTTCAAGTTAGCTTATTCTGAGTCCTCAAGTTTGGGGACAATATCTTTCTTCTCTCAAGCTCATGTCTAGACTATGTTTTGTATGTTTGGATTATCTATTGTTATTATTATTAGGGTGAGCCCGGTTGCTTGTCTTGGCCCCTTCAAAGTATCTATGGTTTAGAGGTGTTTTTTTTGACATATTATATATCTATGGTATGAGCCTTGACCCTCTTGTTTCTTGTTGCTTATGATACGAAAGTTTACCCTTAGTCCTATTTCCCCTTGTTTATGCTTATCTCTTATAATGCTTATCTCTTATTGCTTCCTCGACCTAGGATGTGCAATTATATGCTATGAGGCTTGTTTAGGGTTCCTTTCATTTCCCTATTCGTTGGTCACGTCTAGGCCCTAGGCTTGGGTGATGACGTACTTTGAGCCATCTATAATTTCTCCCTTATTAACTTTACTTTTTGAGAAGCCTTCATAACTAAATTCGGTCCCAACAAAGAATTTTCCCCCACAACAAACCACCCAATTGGGGACCTACATAGCCTACCATATAGGGCTTCAAAGGGAGCCATTCCAATGTTAGAGTGATAGCTATTTTTGTAGGCAAACTCAATGAGTGATAGATATTTGTCCCAACTACCTTTGAACTCAAAAATACAAGTCCTAAGTATATTTTCAATAGTTTGAATTTTCCTTTCGGCTTGTCCATCTGTTTGAGGATGAAACGATGTGCTAAGTATAACTTTGGTACCAAAACCCTTTTGGAAGGATCCCCAAAAGTGAAAAGTGAATTTAGCACCACAATCCGAAATAATAGACAATGGTACCCCATACAACTTGACCAACGCATGAATATATATCTTGACATAATCTTTGGTGCCATAAGTTGTTCTAACTAGTAGAAAGTTATCTAATTTTGTCATTCTATCAACAACAACCCAAATGGAATCAAAATGCTTTCTAGTGTTTGGAAACCCAATCACGAAATCCATACTAAGCTCTTCCCACTTCCAAGTAAGAATTTCTATGTCTTGGGCTAGGCCGCCTGGCCATTGATGTTGTGGTTTTGACTTGTTGGCAATTGTGACAACTAGCTACAAGCTTAGCAATATGTTTTTTCATACCATTCCACCAATAAACCTCCCTGAAATCCATATACATCTTTGTAGAACTGGGATGAATAAAGTAAGGTGAATTATGTGCCTCCTACAAATTAAAATCCCTTATCCCATTATCTAAGGACACCATATACCCCTTAGTAGAAAACCTCCACTTTACCATCCTTCACTAAAGCTTTTAGTTCTAGTAAGTTAGGGTAAAGGTCTTGTTTGGACTTGACCTCTTCAACAAAAGAAGATTTGTAACCATCAATAACCACTATACCTCCATTTTCAACTTCATTCAACCTAACTCCCAACCTATCTAACTGGTGAACGTCTCTAGCCACATCCTTATTGACATCACTAATATGAGCTTCACTTCCCATGTTCACTCTACTTAGAGAATCAGCCACCATATTAGCTTTGTCGGGATGATAATGCATACTTATGTAATAATCATTGAGGAGTTCTAACCACCTTCTTTGCCACAAATTGAGATCCCTTTGTGTGAACACATATTGGAGGCTTTTGTGGTCATATCTACATGAACCTATAAACATAATAACGTCATATTTTCAAAGCAAATAACACGACCGTTATCAAGATCATGGGTGGGATAATTATGCTCATGCACCTTTAGTTTTCAATAGGCATATGCTATGACTTTGCCACTTTGCATTAATACACACACCAAACCAACCCTTGAAGCATCATAATTAACCAAAAAACCTTCTAACACTTCCAGTAGAGCAAATATAGGAGCGGATGTGAGCTTATGTTCGAAAGTCTAAAACTCTTTCCACATTCATAGTCCGCAAAAATTTTGCCTTCTTGGGAGTCAATTTTATCAAAAGGGAAGAAATTGAGGAGAAACCATTCACAAACCTCCGGTAATACCCCACTAAGCCCAAGAAACTCTTAATATCCATTGGAGTCAAGGGCCTAAGCCAATTTCTCATCACTTTCATTTTATTAGTGTCCACATTAATTACATCACCTGACACCACATGCCCTAGGAATGCAACGTACTTAAATCAAAATTCACATTTATCAAATTTAGCAAATAACTTCTCATCCCTCAACATTTACAACACTACCCTCAAATGCTTTACATGCTCTTCTTCACTCCGGGAGTAAATCAATATGTCATCTATGAAGACCACCACAAACATGTCAACGTAGGGTTTAAAGACCTTATTCATGAGATCTATAAATATTGCCGGTGCATTACTTAAGCCAACATTACTACAAATTCAAAAAGACCATATCTAGTTTGAAATATTGTCTTAGGAATATCACACTCCTTTTACGCTCATTTTATGGTATCGGGACAAAAGAGCAATCTTAGATAAATGACTAGCCCCTTCTATTTAATCGAATAGGTCATCTATCCTTGGCAATATACTTGTTCTTTATTGTGACCTTATTGAGTTGTCGGTAGTCGATGCACATTGTAAAATCATTCTCCAACAAATCCTTCAAGTTGTCCTTTAACTCTTTAATTCCACCTGGGCTATATGGTAAGGAGGAATGGAATGGTTGATTATCGGAGAGGCGATCTATAACAAAATTATCTCTCTTTTGGGAAGGACACTAGGAAGTTTATCGGGAAAGACATCAAGAAACTTATTAATAACCAGAGTCGACTCGATAAGAGGGACTTTAGACTCGATATCCCAAACCCTTAGAAATCAATTTTTTGGCCTTAAGACAAGAAATAAACCTACCTTGACCGCCAAATTATGAACTCCCTATTCAAAGACAGGCTCATTAGGAAATTGAAACTTAACATACAAGTTCTACAATCAATGAAAGCATTGTATGCATGTAAGCAATCCATCCCAAGAATGACATCAAAACGGACCATGTCAAGTTCAACAAAATCACAAGGCAACACTTTATGGAATATAGATAGGGGACAACCCCTATAGACCCTTCTAGCAATAATGGACTCACAAACAGGGGTTCGACAACTCAAAGGGTTCACATAATAATTCAGAACAAACATGAAGCCTATTAAAAACAAAAGGAGTAATGAAAGAAAGAGTAGCACATGAATGCAATAAAGGGTACATATCATAATCATAAACCTTTTACATACTGGTGACAACATCGAGCACCTCATCCACTCCTTGTCTTCCTTGCAGAGCATAAAATCAATTGTGACATAGAGCATCCCCTTGTTGGCCTCCTTGTTCCCTTTGATCAACATGAGCACCTTGTTCATGAGAACGACTATCTTTACCCTTAATTTGAGCATAGGGACAATCCACAAGCTTGTGGCCTACTTTTCTACACCTATAGCAAGCATTAGAATCCCTCAAGTATTTGCCACCATGATTTCTCCCATATGTTGGGCACCTTGGAAGAGTCATCCCACCATTTCCACCCTGAACCTTAAGTTAGGCACCCTATCATTAGCAAACTTATTTTTTGAGAATTGAATGATCCTTGGCCTTGGAATTTGTTACCTTATTGGAAACAGCTACCCCTAGCACCATGAATACCACCATCATATCAAGCCCTCTTGGACTCCCCATTCTTTCTCTTCCTTATCTTCTCCCCTTCAAGTTGCTTGGCATAAGTCATGAGCTGAGACAAGTCCATATCACCTACAAGCATAGCGGTTCGACATTCTTCATTCGCTAAGTTGGTACCTCCGACACAAACTTGTTTATCCTTGCTCTAGAGTCAGCAACTAAGCGAGGAACATATTTGGACAGATTGTTAAACATGAGGGAATACTCCCTCACACTCATGACCCTTGCTTGGGATTCATAAACTCCATCATCTTTGGCTATCTCAATTTAGTCAGGAAGAATCAATTGAGGAAGACAGCTTTAAATACCTCTTATTAGATGGGATCATCATTCCCATCTCAAGTTCCCATTGAGTAAACCAAACTTGTGCAACACCCTTGATTTTATAGGCCACACGTTTCAGCTTATCCTCCGAACTCACCCCTATTATAGCAAGCACTTTGTATATTTCATCAAGGAACTCTTGGGGATCCTTCTACGTTTTGGATCCATGGAACTCCAGATGGTTCATCCTTATGAAGTCTTTAACTCTTGAAGCTAGTGTGGGAGCATACGGAGCTTGGGATACTTGGTTCAATTGGTTTATCATAGCTTGTGCCAACATATAGATGACGATTCAGTGTTCGGCAAGCGTAACCCCTTCTTCTTGGTGAGCTTGAGCAGCTAGATGGGTCGGACCCTCCTCAAGTGTGGGAGCTCTTTGAGCCATTCTACTTGGTTATGGCATGATATATAAGAGAAAAATACCACTCTTTAGGGAAGGAAATTTTATTTTAAATCTAAGGTACGAGATGGATCATGAAGAAGTGAACCATTTCCTAAAATGCCTCAGAGCCACCTATTCATAGTTGTAGCGCATTTCATAACCATGAACAAGGCCCTCCTTGATGCAGTGTGTTGGATTTTTAAGGATGAATCACAAACCTAGTGTTCTAATACAAAGTTTGTCATGACTCAAGCCTAGGGCCTAGACGTGACACAATGAATAAAAACCCAAGGTGATCCCCAAACAAGCCTCTTAAGAATGCATAACACATCCTTGTTTTTTAGTGGAATTATAGAAGAATAATAAACACATAACACATAATATGTAAGGGAAATGGGGCTTGGAATCACGCTAAGGGGAAGATTTAAGAAAGGGAATTTGCATATACCACACAACAAATAAGTCTAAGGGATGGGTAAGTATGATTGACGCTATGGGGCAATTAGGGCCTTGTAACTTTCATCACATCCATTCACATAAAAGAATCTTAGAAGGGAAAAGGGACAGAGGGAAGTTTTCACAATCACATAAATATGATAGGAGTCAAGCTCGATATATAAACTTCACTATCCAATAACACCTCTAACATGAGTGTAATAGGGGCCAAGATATCTCCCAGGCTCACCCTCAAAAGATAAAAAGTCTAAAATAGACAAGTCTTAACAAAAGCATGAAATTACAGTGGATGTTATCCCCGAAATGAAGGACTCACTAATAATAATCTTCAATGGATACCAACAAGCCATATAAAGGAAGATGATGAATAGGAGCTCTGGTCCCTACATGGTCAGGTCATGTTGGCTAAAAGTATGTGTTAGTACTTGGAATGGATGCAATACAACAAGGGACATAAGCCATAATAATCAAGATACATTGTCGTAATCAATACGCATAAGTTAAATATGACATATATCATCAATGCTTAAGTTAAAACATATATAAAGATAGTCAAACTTGAATAATATACCATATATATGTGGGAGGAGACCCTAATCGACATATAAGACCAAGTGAGCTACTACCTGAAATCCCAATATTCACTCAGCACCAAATAAAGGAGTTGTCTAATTGCCAAAGTAAACCAAGCAAGTCCCCACATAGTGGGTAATGTGACCTAGTTGTATCCACTAGTAAAAGTCCATTTACGAAAAATAATATAAACCTATGGTGGGACATAGTTAAGAGATGAAAACTTTATATAAGGACCCCTTGGGTCAAGGCCCCACCTCAATCATCTTTCGGTACTAGGTCTAGTCCTACAAAATACTTGAAATAATCATAATTGGCATAACATATAGAACATGATTACATGGCATGAGTAGCTCATTCAAATACATGATCCCTGCACATGGTATATACCTTGTACTAGAGGGTAAAAATATAGCATAGACATGACCTCTTCTAATAGGCATAGCACTACACATAAGGTTAGAGATTGTAACATACATAACCCTTCTAGTGAACATTAGATAGTATAGTACTTGAGAGTAAAATAGTTATTATGCTTGACCCTATCTTGTAGACATGAATCACTCACAAGAGGGTAGAATAAAGGGCTTAATATTTTCTTACAAATCATAGGTACTTTTCATGACATAATAAATGATTGGGAGCCTCTAATTTAGCGTAATATGCTTGTCTTGAAATTCATGCGATAATCTTTCATCAACACAAGGTACCTTGTCATATAGATTTAGTCAAAAATGGTGGTTATATGCATATGTACTTTAAATCATGCAATTCAAGAGAATGAAATAAGATAGAAGTAAAATCCATTCATTTAAAGTTATTCAAATCAATCCACCGTTATTATAGTAAAATCCTTGTTTTGGGTATCATGAGAACCAACTAAAACCCATAAGTTCCTTCATATATTTTCATAGCATCATAGAGTATATGAACTTAATATCATAAAATCTATCGCAGTATCAAGCCCCAATGATATTTTTAGCATAATAAAATCATTACTTGAACAATTCAAATCAAAACCATGTTTACAATGCAAAATTATATCACCATAAAAAAGTGTTCATAAATACCTATAAAATAATCCATAAATTCATGTAGTTTGAGTAGAAGATTGGGTGGACTTATAGGAAGGAAGGTTCCCACAATCAAACCCACATACTTTAGTTATTATGATGGAGGAAACCTAATTTAGATGTGGAAGATTCGAAACCCTAGCTCGCACTCTTTACTTGAAAGCCTTCAGGAGCTTGAGAGAGTTTTGAGACTTAGAGTGTTTTTAGAATGTGGAGGAATGAGATGAATTAGGGTTGTATCAGTTGACAAGAGACACAGATGGGGTCACAACAACATAGCTTGTACTTAGAAAAAGAGGAAAGGCTAAATTTACCCCTATTGAAATCCTAGCCGGACAGGCCTATGAGACCCCATTTACGGGACATAGAACATTCTGTAGGCTATTGATAGGTTTCATTTGATGACTTTTTTCCAAACTTCAATGACTTTGTTTCTCTAATTCCTATTCTACGAGACCATCTCAGACTTGTATAGTACTTTTGAGCCGTCTTATAATTTGTAGATTAACTTCAGAAAGATCCCAAATTTCATCAAGTCTGCCAGGTTCTATGAACCTACTTTACGGGTTGTACTCCATCTTATGAGTCATAAACACCTTTGTAAACATCAACAGTTTCAAATTTCCAAGCTTATCTCCTGCACTTCTCCTACCCCTATAAGTCGGGTCTTATAGGGCACCTATTACTTCACCTATTCCTACCACAGAGGCTGATTTAAGAGGAGTTATCACTATGCTCACCCAACTGGTAGCCGCCCATTCTAGGAATCAGAGTTTACAAGCTCCTAGTTCTAGCTCCCAAGACACACATACTGCGAAGAGATTTGGGGATTTTTTTGAGAATGAACTAACTAGTTTTCACTGTGTCTAAGGTGAAGTAATAGCCCCAAATTTTTTTGATGAAATGTGAAAGGTGTAGAAAGATATGCATGTGATGTAGATTGAGAGAGTTGAACTTGCTTCCTATCAACAAAAGGATATGGTAAATATTTGGTATAATTATTAGGAAGAGAGCCCATTTGAGGATGCTGAGCCTGTTATTTGGGATGATTTTGAGAGTGCCTTTCTTGGTCACTTTTTACTAGAGTTGAGGGAAGCAAAGGTTGAGGAGTTTGCTAACTTAAAGTAGTAGGGAAGGACAAACAAATAATATAGCGTTAAGTTCATATAGCTATCTTGGTATGCTCCAGAGATGGTTTCTGACATGAGATCTAGAATGATAAAGTTTGTATCAGGCTAGGGAAAACATGTGAAAAAGGAGTATAAAGTGATATTGTAGATTCCAGACATGGATATCTCTAGGATTATGGTCAATGTGCAACAACTTGAGGAGGATAAGAAGAGGGATAGGAAGGAGCACCTGAGCAAGAAGGTTAACTTAGCTAGGTATGAGTCTAGTTAGCATAAGCAAAGTAAGGAGGACAAGTCCTATTTTTAGAAGAGGTCTTCAAATTATGCACCATCCTTAGCAAGTGCATCAACTCCAAGTAATAGGTATGATCAGAAGTCTTAGGGCCATCCGAATTCCAGAGCTCAAGGTTATCAATCCTAAGCAAGTGTGACTCAATGTTGGAGGGGGAAAACACCTTGTGGAAGTGTGGCAAACTCTACCAAGGTGAGTGTTGTGAAGGCCAAAATGCTTGCTATAGGTCTGAATAAACTGGTTACTTCCAAAATGAGTAACTAATGAGGCGGGGCGATAGAGGTAATAAAGTTCATTCATTAGTAGCACCACCAGCCAGTGGTAGTCAAAGAGATGCTATAACTAATAGGGTGGGGATACAAAATGTTTGTATGTGATGGTAAATGAACATGATCAGGATATTGCATCAGATGTTATCACATGTATTATTTAAGACTTCTCCTGTGGTGCCACTTCATCATCTATAACTCCATATATAGTTTGAGATCCTTCCGAAATGTCTTCTTAAACCCTTCAGTGTTTCTACCCCTGTTGGTGAGCCTATTCTAGCTAAAAGGGTATATTGAGATTACACAGTGTCTATTTATCATAGAGATACTTTGGAAGACTTAGTTGAGTTAGAGATGATTGACTTTGATGTGATTCTTGACATGGAGTGGCTTTACGCCTGTTATATATACCTCTATCAATTGTAGAACCCGGAAGGTCATTCTAATTTTTGAATAAGCCTGTTATAGAGTGGAAGGGTAGTTCTGTAGTTCTAAAGGGTAAGTTTATTTCCTACCCCAGGCCTAGAAAATTAATTTATAAAGAATGTATTTCTTACCTTGTTCGAGTTAAGGTTGATGATGTAGAGTCTCCACCTTTTGTGTCAGTTCCAGTTATCAATGAGTTTCCTAATATCTTCCCTGATGATTTTCCTGGAGTCTCTCCTGATAGGGAGATTGACTTTGGGATTGATGTTCTCCCCGATACCTATCCTATCTCAATATCGGCATATGGAATGGTTCCCTTCAAAGAACTGAAAAAGCAGTTGAAGGATCTATTTTATAAAGGATTTATTAGGTCAAGTGTCTCTCCATGGGACACTCTTGTCCTATTTGTGCACAAGAAAGATAGTTACTCAAGATGTGTATAAATTATCACTAATTAAATAAGGTCACCATTAGGAACAAATACCCCCTTCCGAGGATTGACAACTTGTTTGACCAACTTCAAGGTGCCACTATTTTCTCCAAGATAGACCTCAGATCAGGTTATCACCAGTGAAAACTGAGAGAATAAGTCATCCTGAAGATGATTTTTTAAACATGATATAGTCTGTTTGATTTTCTGGTAATGTACTTTAGATTGACCAATGCTCCTGCCACTTTGATGGACTTGATGAACAGAGCATTCAGATAGTACTTTGATATGTTCATGATTATGTTCAATGATGATATTTTGGTGTACTCCAGAGATGAGGAAGAGCATGTCGATCACCTCTGAGTTATTCTTCAGACCCTTAAGGATAAGGAGTTTATGCCAAATTTTCAAAATGTGTGTTCTAGCTTAAGTCAGTGTCATTTTTGGGACATGCTTTCTTGGGTGATAGTATTGAAGTAGATATTTAGAAGTTTGAAGGCAGCTAAGAAATCGCCTACACCCATCTCTCCAATTGGCATAAGAATTTTTCTAGGTTTGGCTAGTTACTACCATAGATTTTTGAAGGACTCTCTTCTATATCCTTGCCATTGGCTAAGTTGATTCAAAAGAAAGTGAAGGTTTAGTGGTCCGATGAATGTGAGAAGAGATTTGAAGAGTTGAAAACTAATGAACACTTAACATATACCTCTATTTCAAGGTCAAAACAATCATTAATATTAAAAACCTAACCAAGGTTATGGTCGAATCCTACAGGGAATATAGTACTTTAGCCACTTGGTTCACCAATAATCAATTCAAACATCAACTACTCATTCTCTAAACTGGAGGGGGGTTGTAATGATTTGTAGAAAATCAAAATAAACTAATAAAATGGAGACACAACCAAATTGGATAGCAACGTGGGTAATTATGTTCCCCATGATTCACTAACTTAAACACCCCAGATAACAGAACCTCAATTGGGACATTTCATGTAGGACGATAATTTAGGTTTTACAAGCCCTCTTATGAAGGTGAAGGTCGAATTTCACTATGGGCTTGGCCGGCTTCCATAGTGTGCCAAACCATTTCCTATTATCTCAATCAACCTCTCCTTGGCTAAGTTCAGTTCACTAGACGAAAACGTATCATCGAATTCTGTTAATCATTCCCTTTTCCTATTCATCACTACCTGGATCGGGATCATGACACTAGATAGGGTGTAATATTGGCCACCATTAAACAACAAGCAAAATGAAGGAAAATGGCTAATACATGCCAATAACCTACTCAAAAGGTGCAAATAATCCAAATTTTCTAAGTTAGATTATCATGGTTTCCACAACCCTAAGTTGTGGGTTTAGCTACTCATAGCTTAGGTAAACAAATAAACAATGAAAATAGAAGACATAGTAAATCACTTACCCAAAGATAATGCAGAACAATAAAATCCACTTTGTATTTAGAATCACAAAATTGAAAGATGAAGTGAATCCACAAGTGAATCTAATCTCCAAAATTGAGTCTCCAAAGCTAAAACCTTAAAACTACTCTAAACATTCGTGCTCTTTAAGTTTCTCCATCTTTACTCTCTCAAATTCTATGTAAACACTTTTGCTAAAAACCTAAAATATATTATTTTTAGTATTTACAAGTGAGTCCCTAAATTAATTTAACAAACTAGTTGGCGTCTATTATGGCTCGCAGTTATGACTCCTAGTGTGCCCTATGAGCCGTAATCGGGCTTTTGTGGTCAGCATGTTGCATTTTGGACTTCACTGCTACTATACAGCTCTACTAGTCATAGTTTGGTCTATGACTCGTACTGCCTTCTTGTAGTCCACATTTGCATTTCTTTGTGCAATGCTGATCAACACTTTATCTTTCTACGAGGCCTCTCTTTATGACCCATAGAAGGGACTATGACTCGTAACTAGGCTCGTAAAGTTGAAATTCAAATTCTCAAACTTTTCTTTTGAACACTGTAAGTTCCTACGAGACTACCTCTATGGACTGTAGACTGAGCAATGACTCGTAAAGAGTCCCGTAGGTCTTGAAATCAGCAAAAATCTGCAACTTTTCCCAAAATTGAGCAAACCTGTGTTTTCTACAAAAACAAACACAAAAACACATAAAACCCATAAAAGTCTCATTGAGAACACACAAAATTCTATGTTTTAGGCATCAAATGTGTTGTATTTTAACAACACATCAACATCCTCAACTTAGAATCGTTGTTTATCCTTAAGTGACAACTCAATCTAAATAGATAATAAAAAACACATAGCAATCATATCAATGACACATACCATACTCAAATCCCACGCAGGTACCCACATCAGCTTTTCCAAAATAAGATCGTGTAGCTATTTAGCAAACAAAACCATATTGATGCATTTGGCAACACAACTATGAGAAGAAAAGGAATATCAATAATCTACAATCACTGAACAAGTAAAATGTTGACAACGATTGTATACTCATAACCCAGACTTTTGACTAAGTGGGTTAGGATCACTATAGAACTTTATAAGCTTGTAACATGGGCTCATGGTATGACATTTTGGACAATTAGTGACTAAAGGCCAACCTTGAACCACATTTTTAACACTTTCACCTTGACACTCAATCATTTCTACCTTATTCTCCCCTTGTTCTTCACATTCAAGCTTTTCTGGGTATTTTCTTCACATTTTCAGCTATTGCCTCATTTTTCAAACATCATTTTGCTTTTTCAACTCAATCTAAGGCATCTTTTTCTTTTTCTTTCACCAGTACATGATTTTCCTCTTTTTCTTTCTATTTCCAACTCACCACCTTGTTTTTTCTATTTCACCCTTATACTAGCCACCCTCAACTTAGGCTTTTAGCCTATATCAAAGTGTGAAATGTTTATTTCCTCAACCAGGGCCACTGTTGGTAGCGACCCTCAACTTAGGCTTTTTACCTCAATCAAGGTTCACAATTTTCAAGGATAGACTAGGGTCAATATCAAGATATTTCACTAAACAAGGCTAGGCTAATTAGGTGTTAAGAAAGAAGTGTTATATGTAAGGCTCAAACATTTGGAACAAGGGATGAATTTTACATTTGGTTGGTCATTTAAAGTCAAAGTGGACTAATTCAAAGAACAAGGGCCTAAAATCCTTTCTTAGTCCATATAATCCCCAATCAAACTTAAAGTAACAGAGCAAGTTCTGAATTAGTACATAATGCAAGAACATAACAAAATTAGCTCATACACACATGGTATTGCATACATAGCCAAAAAAACTCATAGATCATGCTTCATGTATAAAATTACCCTCACTCAATCAGAACAAATATTGCCAAATCATTCAAACATGCAAGGTTGCAATATAACAACTACTCAAAAATTTTGTTGGGTACCATTTTTCAAAACATTTCATAAAACATCAAAAACAAGATACATGTCATAAGTTCAACTACTATATACTGCAAATATTATCTAAGACATCCTACACATATTGATTCAACAAAAATCAATTATCTACGAGGAAAAAAATAGGTAAGGAAACCTCGGGATCAAAATTTGGGGTAGGTATGGACGAAAAGCTACTCAGACTTTACCCTAGTCCATAGCTACCCATACCCCATCGAAAGAAATGTATGTTGTCCTCAATGTAAAATATCAAAATCAAAATAAATACAAGGGGTCAAAAGACAAACTCATCTTGGTGCCTAAGCACCAGACTCAGGATGCCTCTAATCATCTCCTTTAGGCAGGGTAGTGTGTACTATAGCAATATTAGATAAGATAATACCTATCAATCTATCCTTCTCCTGGGCTTGTCTCTACTCTTCTTCTTCTCTCGATTCCCTCAAGACTCACCCTAGCTCATCCTCTGCTATTCACTCATCAATCTTGGAGGTCTTCTGAGCACTTGCTACTCCTCTATATCATCATCCTCAACAATAAGTCTCTTTGTGCGAGCTGGGTATGGATGATCCTCCGAAGTAAAAAATAAAGTTCCAAGATAGTGATTCCATAATTAGAAATATTTTACTTCGGAGCCCATAGGGAGGGGTACACGAATAATACCCCTCCACATGGATCGTACCACTGGCTGTGTCACCGTACTTCGCTCCAAAACTTGTAGGATTTCAAGACAAGGCCACCACAATGTGCTTGAAGTGTCACACAAACCATGAGGAATCCATATGTTGTGTGCCTTAGTTTAAAACACTATGTTTAAGATCAAACAATCTTCATGATGCTAAGGGTCGCTTTATAGAGGCTCACACAAGCCATGTGACCTCATACATACCATGAGAGCTCCTATAGAGCATCACCTTGGTCCAAAACTTCCTGAAACAGAAAGCTTCAAGCTCCAATGAGGTCATACAACATCTAGGTCCTCACAGCATCTCTCCCTTGGGAGCATTCGTCCTCGAATATGCATGAACAAGGCTTTAAAGGATTGGCTGAGAACACAAAACTTTCAATCACAAGATACAATGAATTTTCATTACTTGAAAATCATAAAGTCATTAAAAATCATATTTAAATGTATTCAAATCATTTAAAATATCATAGAAATCATTTTGTTGCACATATATGCATGTCGTGTCATGAAACTCCAAAGTGAAAGAGTTATGAGCACTTGGATAAAAGAAGAACCTAATACCTTAGGCTTGAGTAAATTGTAAAAGATGGAGATATCCTTTCATCATGTCCAACTCCGCCTCCCATGTAGCACTCTTCACATGTTAATTTCTCCAAAGTACCTTGACTGAAGCCACATCCTTGTTATAAAACAACTTTACTTTCCTATCCAAAATTGTAATACCCCACACCTTGCACTACTAGTACAATTCAAATGAAACATGACATGGTTTTGTTGAATTAGTGCTAATTTTCAAAAGTGCTTGAATCTTGTGTTAATGGGTTATATGTGCGTCGAACGCTTAAGAGGGTTGAGTGTATACATGTTTTGTGTCAAATTGAGGAGAGTACGGCCTTAAATGAAGTAAAAGAATTGAGGTGATTGTAGGACTTAGGAAGATAGCAGGTGAATCACCTACTTGCTTAGCGTAAATTTGCAAGCTAAATGGAGACGAGGTTCAACGTCGAATTTGTCCAAGTTTGATTATGAATAAAGTCTGTATTAAGGGTGTAACTTTAGCCCATGTTTTATTATCATAAGTAGCCTATATGATCATCACAAGAAGTATGATAAAAATAGCCCAAATACATCACAACACACTTAGCAAATTGGACCCAAAACTAAATAAGTGAAAGCTGAAAATAGGCAGCCAAGCCCATCAACTTGGAGACCCATTTAAGCCCAAGTATGAGGGACAAGATGGTGGATAAGCAACTTGATAATGTGTGGTATAAGATTTTCAAGATTTAAAGATAAGATCGGCTTAATATCTCTTTAAAATGGTCTCCAAAGCAGCTCCACAAGTCATTGTTCACTTGAACTCACAAAAACCAAAAAAGATTTGTCTTCAAAGTTCTCTCAACTTTTCTTCACCTTATAAAGCAGCTAAACAACTCTCCTAGGTTCTTGTAGAAGCCCTGAACATTGAAAGTAGTGGTAAGTAAGCTTATACATATGTTTAATATGGTTTTCTTATGAAAAATAAGAAGTATATGCTAGTATGTTGGTGTTGGAAAATCTGGACATATTCTGTGCTGAAAGTTGCTGCACCTTTTCCTTTTGTTTTGGTGATTTATCTATGGTTTGTGAGTTTTATTATGAAGAGAACTTTGATTTATTAACATGGTTTGAGTCTTAAAAATCACCCTAAGGTTGCTACCCTGATTTTAGTTTCGTTTAATAAGCACGTTTTATTGTGTTATCTTAAGCATCATGTTTGGAACTTGTGGGCTGAGGGATGTAAGGCTATTGCCTCACGTCCTTAATGATTGATTTGTTACTGTTTTGGGACTGGTTCAAGGCTGTTTTTATGTGTATATGTTGCTGGAATAGTTTTGTTAGAGTTGGAATAGGTTTGGAATTGCCGACGTCAAAATGTAGCGAAGGAAGGTAACGTTATGCTGTCCAGTTTTAGATTGTGTGGAATTGTGATGTGTTGTGCTCTATGGGCTATTGTAAGACTGTTATGGCAATAACATAGGCTGTACGTGATGTGTAGATGCTAGTGTGTATTGGAAAATACGATTAGGGGCGGAAAGGGTAAAGGAATATGCTCGGGTTTATAAATACCCACTTGCTGCCCATGTGTTGTTTTGTTATGTAATTGTGCTGCCAAGATATGTCCTTTGGCTGCTAATGCTACTTTTATCCCTTACTATGTTGTAGATAAGTATTTGGAGGAAGGGAAGGTTATGTTGAGATACTAACAAGGTCGGATGACGATGTATGTAAGGTTACTTGATTTCATATCACTTGGCATGAAACATAGATCCTTCCTTGGCACATAAAGGCACTCACCAACTCTGACACAACTATTAACCATGTCTCCACTCTTGTACATGTTCATATGATTCCATACATAGTCACCTTCAAAACTATATACATGTTTGAATACCAAGTTACATGAGTTCTTGTTACGAAATAAAGTTCATGAATTGTTCAATTTCATATACATTTCATCATTTGTGTAATGTACTCTTTTCATTGTCATATTGTCTTATGTGATTATCCATATGTCACATGCTACATATACAGTCCTACTGCTATAATATTATGGCTACCAAAAGAATCATCTCAAAGGTTATTGAAAGATAAAGTATATAGTTTTTGATAGGTGGTAGCCTGGGGGTTGGAGATAGCACCTAGCCAGTGATGATCCTATCAACGGGGGGTAGCTCGAGGGTTTGAGTATAACCTAGCCAGGGACGAACCCGATACAGTTTCACCACTAATCATTTGGTAATTTGTTTTACATCTATGCACAGATTTTACAGTAAAGTTAAAGTAATGTAAAAAACATAAAATACATGATCCCACAGTACAAGTAAAGGTGGTCTCTTATGCTGCAATAGTGTACAATTTCTTTTAAATTGTTACTTCATATACAGTATATACTGCCTTACATACTACATTATCTCGTACTGACATTCCTTACGGGGGACCTGCATTTTATGCTACAGGTACAGGTGCTAGTAGATTTCCCCAGTAGAAGTACACAGTATTCAGCTGTTGTCACCAAGCTTCAGGTTGCTTCGGGGCTTTGTATATGTCTGGATCTTACGTTTTTTGATTGCACAGTTTGTTGAGGCGGGGCCTATCTCGACTATGTAAAGTATAGACTATGTAAAGTATAGGGTGGTCATATCTCGTACTTTAAATACCGTGGCCCCAACAGCCTAGTCATATGCATTTCCTTTTGACTTGTTATCGCTGTTTATCTTCTTAAAGGCATGTCAAATGTAGAAACTCCTTATAGTGTGTATAGAAAGCGCATAGTTACAGGTTGGTTCTACTGAGCCGTATCGGCAACAGATGCCAGTCCGCCCTAACGGGACTTTGGGGGGTGACAAAAATATCCATCAAAACTTCCTTATAGGACAAGTTATCCTTAACCTCAACACCTTCCAAAGGCACAATAGTATTAGAATCATCAACCAACTTTCTCAACATAGATACATGGAAGACTGTGTGAATAGAACTCAAATCGGGAGGCAACTCCATCCTATTAGCCACATTCTCAATCCGCTCAATGATCTTATAACAGCCTACATACTAGGGACTTAGCTTGCCTTTCTTGCCAAAATGCATCGTACCCTTCACAGGTGAGACTTTTGCACATACCCAATCCCCAACATGAAACTCAAGATCCCGTTTTCTAACACCCGAATAGGACTTCTGGTAACTGTTGCTGTCTTCAACCTTTCTCTAATAAGCTTCACCTTCTCTATAGCCTCCAATACCAAATTTGGGCCAATTAAGGCCATTTCTCAAAACTCAAACCACCTCACCGGGGACCAACATCTCCTACTATACAAGGCCTCAAACAGTTCCATACCAATGCTAGCGTAAAAGCTGTTATTATAAGTAAACTAAATGGGTGGAAGGTGGTCATCCTAATTAGCTTTGAACTCTAGCACATAAGCCCTCAATATTCCATAAAGTTTTTGAATTATCCTCTTTGCTTGTCTATCGATTTGAGGATGGAATTTGATGCTCAACTTCATCTTAGTACCCAGTCCTCTTTGAAATGATCTCCAAAAGTAAGAAGTAACTTGGGCACCACTATCTAATATGATAGATCCAGACACACCATGCAAACTCACCAACTCTTGGATATATAATCTTGCATAATCTTTGGGACCAAAGGTAGTCTTGACCAGTAGGAAATGCGCCGACTTAGTTATCTGGTCAACGATAAACTAAATGGGTTCAAATTGCCTTCAGGTCCGAGGCAAACCTACCACAAAATCCATGTTCACATCTTCCCTTCCCACTTCCAAGTAGTAATCTCAATGTCTTGAGTCAACCCACCAGGCCTTTGGTGCTCTACCTTCACTTGTTGATAATTAGGGCATTCAGATACAAACTTCGCTATATCCTTCTTCATATCATGCCACCAATACACCTTTGTCTAATACTGATACATCTTAGTAGAGGCGGATGAAAAAAATAATAAGATTATGGGCTTCACACATGATTACCTCCTAAGATCATCCACATTTGGAACACATAACTGATCTTGATACTGAAGTACACTATCCCTCCCTTGGGAGAATACCTTTATTTTCTTTTCTTCAACCAACTTCTTCAATTCAACCAATGATGGATCTAGGTCTTGCTCAGTCTTTATATCAACAATCACCAAAGATTTGGCTCCATTTTGAGTAAGAATACCACCATAATTAGAGTCAGCCAACCTAATAACCAACGTACCTAGTCAGTGAACATCCTTTGTTAACTCCTTGTTATCCTTCTCAACATGAGACACACCTCCCATAGATAGCCTACTAAGAAAATCGGCTACAACATTGGCCTTGCTGGGATAATATTGTAAACTCATATTATAGTCCTTTAGGAGTTTCAACCATCTTCTTTGCCTTAAGATAAGATCCCTTTGAGTGAACACATATTGCAAACTCTTGTGATCGGTGAAAACATCAACATGCACCCCATACAAATAGTTTCTCCAGTCTTTCAAAGAAGATACCACCACATCTAACTCAAGATCATGAGTCTGGTAATTATGCTCATGCACCATCAGTTGCCTTAATACATAAGCTACAACATACCACAAACCCATCCAAGCCATTTGGTAAAGCCAAAATAAGAGCAGATGTAAGCCAATCCTTCAAAGTCTGAAAACTCCTCTCACATTCATCCGACCACACAAACTTAACCTTCTTTTAAGTCAACTTAGTCAACCCAATGCAATAGATGAGAACCCTTTGACAAACCTCCTATAATAGCTAACCAACCCAAGAGAACTCCAACTATTGGAAGGAGTCAATGGTCTAGTCCAACTCTTCACAGCCTTAGTCCTCTTTGGTTCAACTTTAATACCATCACTAGATACTACAAGACCAATAAAAGATACTTTACCCAACCATAACTCACATTTGCTAAACCTAGCATATAACTTCTTCTTTCTCAAACATTGAAGAACCAACCTCAAATAATTCATATGCTCCTACTTACTTCGAGAATAAATAAGAATAACATTAATAAAGACAACCACAAAATTATCTAGGAATGGCTTGAATAGTCGATTTATAAGATCCATAAATTAGGGAATTAGTTAAACTAAATGACATCACTAAAAAATTAAAGTGCTCATACCTAGACCAAAAAGCTATCTTGGGAATATCACAATCCTTAACCATTCAACTGATGATAACTGGAATGAAGGTCAATCTTTGAGAAATGGGTAGCCCCTTGTTGTTGATCAAATAAGTCATCATTTCTAGGCAATGAATGCTTATTCTTGATGATTACCTTATTCAGTTACATATAATCAACACACATCTGAAGAGATCCATCTTTCTTTCTTACAAATAGCACCGAAGCATCCCATGGAGATATACTTTTCCTAATGAAACCTTTCTCCAATAAATCGTTCAACTAATCCTTTAAATTCTTCATTCAGCTGGAGCCATATGATTAGGAGGAACAGAGATAGGTTGTATATCAAGAAGAACATCTATGCCAAAGTCTACTTCCCTTTTAGGATGAATACCAGGCAAGTGTTCATGAAACATATCTAAAATTCATTCAACACCAGGGCAGATTTGAGCATATGTGACTCGGACTCCACATCCTTGACCCTGACAATATGGTAAATACACCCCTTGGAGATCATCTTCCAAGCCTTAAGGTAGGAAATAAACCGATCCTTAATAGCGGATTCACACCCTTCCATTCAAGAATAGTGTCATTTAGATGTTGGAACTTCACCTTCCATGTTCTACAATCTATAGAGGCATGTGAGACACGCAAATAATCCACCCGAGAATCACATAAAATCAAACATCTTCAGTTCCACAAGATCATATAGAAAGGCTTTATGCAACATGAAACCAAGACAACACAATAAACTCTATGAGCAACCATTGATTCACCCACGAGGTATAAACTGAAAAGGGGTCCCTCAAATTTTTTGAGACTTAGACCAAATTTAACATTAAAAAGATGAGTCTTAAAAGACAATTCGCACCCAGGTCAAGCAAAGCATAAGCATCAAAATCAAAGACTTTTAACGTATAAGTCACAACATCTAAAGCCTCTTCAACCTCTTGATGAGCATGAAAAACATAGAACCTGTTATTCCTCAAGGCAACACCTTGTGGAGCTCTTTGTTGGCCTTGCCCGCCTTGAGCCACTTGACCTTGTCCTTTTTAAGCATTCTTAGGACAATCAACAACCTTGTGGTTCTAGTCACAACACCCAAAGCATACACTTAACTTTCTCTAGCAAGTGCCCAAGTGATTCCTTCTACACTTGCCAAACTAAGGAAATAATGGCCCACCAACAACCGGTGCCTTAGTTGGATGCATTCTAGTATTAGCAAACCTAGCAGTAGAACCTTGTCCCTATTGGAAGCGACCATAACTACTACCCTTGGGGTTGGAGAACCCATCATTATGATGGGCCCTCTTAGGATCATACACTCTCTTCTTCCTGAGTTTACTCCCTCAACCTATTCAGCATATTAAGTCAGAGATACTGGAGATGAACTTGTGCATTCTTGTACGGGCATCAGCCACAAGCATAGGAGCATACTTAGATATCTTAGAGAACTTGAGGGAATAGTCCTTCACAGTCAGCTTTCTCCTCAGAAGTGACTCCTATAACCATTAACACCTTAGTGAGCTGATCAATGAACTCTTGATCATCCTCATCAAGCTTTGACCCATCGAACTTCAGAGGATTCATCTGGGTGAAATCTCTCACCCTAGAAGTCAAGGTGAGATCCTAAGGAAGAGTAGCCTGCCTAGTGTTAGATGTCACCACCTGGGAAAGCATAGCAAAGGTCATACAGAATTCACCATTAGAGATAGGCTCTTCAATAGGCCCTTGAGGTGCTTATCCCTAATTTCCCAGGGTTGGTCATGTTAGGGGGCTCTTCCTCGAGGCATATTCTGTAATAGAGCAATGATACCATCAAGATAAGGAAACTATTCATATGATCTATAACATGACATAAGACATAAAAAGGTGAGATAATTCATAGAACGTCACCATAGCTCCCACTCAAAGGCATTGCACACTTCACACCCATGAACAGGACTCTAATCAATGCCGCATTATGGACTTCGAGGATGATTTGCAAACTTAGTACTCTGATACCAAGATTGTCATAACCTAAACCTAGGTACTAGGAATGAGATGGCGAATGGGAACCCGAAAGTCCCCAAACAAGCCTCAAAGTATCCATATTTACATCATTGGCTTGGAAACGTAATTGAAAAATAAACACATAATTCTAAAAGATGAGAGAATAAGACTTACGCTATGGGATATCATAGGGAATAGGAGGAACATGCATTCATAAAGTATATAGCACATAAATACTAAAGGTTGGGTAAGTATGACGTACTCTATAGGGTTATTTCGAGACTTAGGATCTTTTATATCATATCATATAGACATATCATAAAGCTCATAAAATATTCACGTAACGAAACCAATATGTAACCAAATCCATAAACATAATCCTCAAACACAACACTTAGAATATAAACATAAAAGAGTTTACAAGATATCCAACAATGCCTCTAATCATAGGATCGGATAGGGACCAAGACATACCCTAGGCTCACCCTCAAAGTAAATACATAAATAAAACACCATTGGTAGAGGAAAGGTGGTTTCCCCTTGGATGATAGGACTTACCAAAACCAACAAAACTCAAGATCCAAGCTAGACGTCATATGATGGATGAACATAGTCCACAGTCCCTACATGGTTAGAACATGTAGGCAAAACTAGCGCTAGTACGTTTGAATGTACTAAGTATGTGAGTATGTGATGCATGTCACTTACAAAACCTATATTTAATGTTAGATGGCAAGGGCATATAATATAGAAGGAGTCATATAGCACGAGATATAGTATATGATATGCCATGAAATGATGCATAAAATGCACAATTGCTCATATATAGTGGGGATGGACTATAACCAACAAAATAAAACCCATGCAAGCTATTATATGAATTAGTTCGATATAGACCTCCCATCATTAGAAGAAGATTACTTGCTAAGGGTAATCTATATCACACCTTATGATCACATCTTTTCAGTGTGATGGACATCTTTCTTACGACCACACTTTTTAGAAGGATTTCCATATCAAAATATATCATATAATATCAAAATGTATAACCATTCCTTATGACCCAATATTTTTGGTAATGGTTACTATATACCTATGCTAGCACATAGATCAAGGAAAAGGAGAGTACCCTTAGGGATAGCCCTTCCCCCCCCCCCCAATCCATCATTGCTAAGTCAAAATATCCGATGAGAATACGTATACATATATATATGCTTTCAAAGGAGGCAATAGTCATTTCAAATCCTTTTAATGCATATTTAGGCTCAAAAGCTAAACCATAATACATAATTATGATACTCATACATCAGAATAGCTCATTCATATAATGATATGGTACAAGCATCCAAAATGCTCAAAGAGCCATAATAATAGATATTTATATGATCACATTCTTGTTATAACCAATATCTTGTCAAAATTATTTACATAAACATAATTTGGCTTAACTTACTTCATAATTTTCATAAAAATCTGATATTCATGAATGCATATTCTATGAATGAGATAAGAATTGCATGGGTAATATAGATTCAAGTTTTAATCAACAATACATTATGAAATTCAAGTAAAAACATAAGGAAAATTCATATTTAAATTATAATATAGATGACCCATGCACAAATTAAGCTTTAACGGGGACATGCACTTTCATAACTTCATAACTTCAATGCATTTCATCATATTAGGGCATTCACTTTAAAATCAATAAATAAACATAATCCATATATCAACTGAATTTAATAAATATGTAACAACCCACATCTTTCAACAGTAGTACAATGCAAATGAAAGATGATATGATTTGGTCAAATTAGCACCCATTTTTAAAAGTGCTCGAATCTTGTATTATAGGTGGATATGTGCATCTAACGGTTAAGAGGGTCGAGTGTATACATGTTTTGTCTCAAGATGAGGAAATCATGAACTTAAATGAAGTAAGAAAATTGAGGTTCTTATAGGACTTAGGAAGCTAGCAGGTGAGTCACCTACTTGCTTAGCTTAAATTTGCTAGCTAAACGGAGACGAGGCTCGACGTCGAATGTGTCCAAGTCCGATTATGAATAAAGTTTGTGTTAAGGGGGTAACTTTAGCCCATGTTTTAGCATCATAAATGGAATAGATTTTTAGCCCAATAAGGATATTAAATAGGGACCAAAGACATCACAACCCACTTGACTATTTAAGCCCAAAACTAGCTAAGAGAAAGTTGGAAAATGGGCAGCCCAAGCCCATTAACTTGGAGACCCTCTTGGGCATAAGTATAAGGGCCAAGATGCTAGATAACCAGCTTGATAATATATGGTATTCAGTGGTCCAAATGGCAAAAGAAAGGCGGCCAAGTTAGTCCCTTAAAGAGGGGTTATAAGCAGCAACATGTATTCACTCTTAGACTTGGAAACAATTTCAGCTTTCACAATTTTCTCTCTAAACTTTCTTAACCTAGCAAGGAGCCAAAAGGGAGCTTCTAGGGTTCTTGGAGAAGAACTACACATTGAACTTAGTGGTAAGTCAGTTTACACATGTGTTTAGTATTATTTACTTAGGAAAAACAATAAGTATATGCTAGTATGTTTGTGTTGGAAATTTGAGACAGCATGTATCTAGAAAGTTGTTGCACACTTGCCTTTTGTTTTAGTGACTTATCTATGGTTTATGGGTTGTATTATTAAGATAATTCTATGTTCATAACATGGTTTGAGTTATAAATGTTACCCTGAGGTTGTTACCCTAATTTTAGTTTCATTTAACAAATGCGTTTTATTGTGTTATCTTAAGTGTAATGTTAATTAGAACTTGTAGGCTGTTGGATGGAAGGCTATTGGCTCACCTCCTTCATGACTTGTTGGGTTATGTTATAAGACTATTTTAGTACTATTTGTATGTGTAAATATTGTTGAAATAGTTTGGTTAGAGTTGAAAAAGATTTGGAATTGTTGACGTCGAAATGTAGTGAAGGAAGGTAACAATATGTTGTCCATTTGTTGGTTGTGTAGAATTGTCATGCGTTATGCTCTGTGGGATGTTGTGAGACTGTTATGGCACTAAAATAGGTTGAACATGGTGTGTACATGCGAATGTGTATTATAAAATACAATTAGGTGTGGAAAGTTTGAAAGAATACGCTCGGGTTTATAAATACCCGCTTGCTGCCCATGTGTTGTTTTCTTATGTGATTGGGCTGCCAAGGTGTATCTATTGGCTGCTAATGCTATTTTTATCACCTACTATGTTATAGATAAATATTTGTAGAAAGGTAAGGTTATTCCAAGGTAGTAATGAGGTCATACAACGAGGTGTGTAAGTCTTCTTAATTTCGTATTAATTGGCATGAAATCTAGATCCTTCATGGCACATAAAGGCACTTGCCAACTCCAATACAACTATTAATCATGTCTCCACTCTTTGACATGTTAATATGCTTCCATACATAGTCACCCTCAAATTTGCATACATGATTGGATAACAAGTTACATGGGTTCTTGTTACAAAATAAGGTTCACAAGTTGTTCTATTTCATATGCATTTCATTATTTGCGTAATGTATTCTTTTCATTCTCATATTATCTTGTATTATTATCTATATATAACATGCTATATATACAGTCCTATAGCTCCAATATTATGACCACCAAAAGAACCATTTCAAAGGTAATTGAAAGGTAAAGTATATTGTTTATTGATAGGTACTAGCCCGAGGGGTGGAAGAATCACCTAGCCAAGGATGATCCTATTATGGGTGGTAGCCCAAAGGATTAAGGAATAACCTAGCCTAGGATGATCCCGATATCGTTTACCACTGATTAGTTGGTCATTTGTATTACAGTTGTGCATAGATTATATAGTAAAGGTAAAGTAATATAAAGAACGTAAAGTATATGATTCCAAAGTATAACCAAAGATGGTCTCTAGTCATGGTCTCATTTAAGTTATTGCTTCACATTTAGTATATTCTGCCTTAAATATTCAGTAAAATATCCCGTACTAACGTCCCTAACAGGGGACTTGCATTTCATGCTGAAGGTACAGGTGCTAGTAGCTCTCCCCAGTAGGAGTACAGGATATCCAACTGCTGATACCAAGCTCCAAGTTGATCTGGGGCTTTGTTTGTGTCTAGAACTTATATATTTATATTTTACAGTTATTTGAGGTAGGGCCTATCCCGACCCTTATCAGATACTTTCTCTTATCTAGAGGCTTTGTAGACTATGTAAATTATAGTGTGATCATGCCTAGTACTTAAAACATTGTGGCCGTAATGACCTAGTCATATACATTTCCTTTTTGGCTTGTTATCACTTATTATTTTGTTAAAGGCATGCCAAACATAGAAACCCATCATAAAATATATAGAAAGTGCATAGATACAGGTTGGTTGTCCCACGCCTTATCGGCAATGGGTGTCAGTCCGCCCTAACAGGACTTTGGGGCATGACAAAACAATAATATTGAAAACCCATATTTAAAGTAAGCTAAAATTCATGAAAATCACTTGAAAAGAGTTTGGATCTTATTGGTTGGAAGGGACCAAGAATCAAACCCACATACCTTAGATAATAAAGAAAATTCATTAAGAAATTTGAATAAGAATGAATCCTTCCTTGATCCCCAAGCTTAAATGCCTCTAAAGTTCTTTGAGACAGACTTGAGAGATTTTTTAAATGTGTGGAATGAATTTGAATGATAGGAACAAGTTTTAGGCATTAGGAAGTCTTTAGGTTCCATAGGAAGTCATAAAAGACCCTTAGAAGAAACTATAATTACAAAAATGCCATTAATAAAATGAGTTAAAAAATTGAACGACAGCACTTCAAGGAGGACTATATAGTCTGCGACATACCACACGGATCTTAAACTTGTTTGTGAACCAACACTTAGAAACATTATTTGCTTGACAAAGCTCCAAAGTGATAATGCCATACTTATAATTTTTTTCAATGATGTCACCCTTACGAAAGGCCACACGGGTTGTACAAGGCCACACTGGCCGTACCACTGCCTGCACTAGATTTCTTAGAAAAAATTTCCCATGATAAAGTTCTGAGATAGTGATTCCATAATTCAAAAAATTCACTCTAGAGCCTATACGTAGGGGTATATGGACCGTACCCCTCCACATAGACCGTACCACTGGTCGTATCACCTTACATTTCTCCAACACTTATGGGATATCAAGGCAAAGCCACAACATGGCCTTCCATATGGTCCAAGAGGTGTCACACAGACTGTGAGGGGTCTATATGTGGTGTGCCTTAGTTTAATACTTCATGTTTAATGCCAAACACTCTTCATGACACTAAGGGTCGCTTCATGGAGGCTCACACAGGCCGTTTGACCTCACCCAAACCATGAGAGATCCTATGGAGCATTACCTTGGTCTGAAACTTTTTGAAAAATTAAAAATTTCAAGCTACAATGAGGTCGTACCACATTTGGATCCTTACATTCATGATAGAGAGCCTTTATGAGTCATGAGCTAATCCTAAAAGAATGTTCCTAACCAAAGAGTTGATAGTTGATATGATGAATTGAGTTGACAAATGTCCAATGAGATTGGTTGGATGAGTACCATAGGGTTGATATCTTATGAGCTTATTAAGTCTTTGGATGAGTATTGAGCACCAAATTGAGTAAGATCAAGTTTAACTCGAACTCAATAACTACGTGGCCAGTGTTTAAGATGAGTGAAGCATAAAATTGGATTTCCCCTATTGTCCCAAAAAGAGGGCTTGATATTATTATCTATGGATCCACTGATAAGATGTCCTATACCCTAGAAAGGTATTAGATGGATGTGGTGATGACATGGTTCATTGTATGATCACCTAGTTATAAATAATGGTTGTGAATCGACCCCAAAAAGTTTCAAAAAATGTGCCTCGGAAGTACCCAAAATCGTAATTTCTATATATCTCAAAATTCGTGTGTTATTTTGATAATCCAACTTCATATTATTGTTCAGGGGCAAAGTTGAATGGGGAATAGGTCTAACCCAAATTTTATAGCAATCATAGCAAAATCTGAATTTTCAAAGTGAACCTAAAATAGTGGGCCTACGCGTTCATGGCGCAACGCTCCCTAGTGTTAGAATGTACCAATTTTGTGTTCTGGTCAAAGACTTTTGGGTCTTGGGCCCAAGCCTTCCCATATGTGAAAATACCTATACTTAGCCTTATTCCATCCTCATATTATTCAAGACATTCCCAAAATCCTCTCAAACACTTAGACTCATATTTGTCTCAAATTCAAGTGTCCAAATCTCTTCAAGATCTTAAGAATTTTATTCAAGCTTCAAGTCTTCATCTCCAAACTTCATCAAGTTAATCACCAAAGTCAAGGTATGTGGGTTTCATTCATGGGTTCCTTTCATCCATGATACCTAAGCCTCCTTCTACTTAAATTTGTATGATTTAAAGTTTATTTACTCTTTTTTTCTTACTTATTTTTAAATTCATAGCATACAATGTTGGTGTTTATGAAATGGTGATTGTTTCAGCATGTTTTGAGCTTTGAATCAAAGATCTATTGCAGAATTTGATGAAAGGTTTTGATTTATATTGTTTAAGGGTGCTACTAAGTATTGATTGATGGTTCTACATTAGATCTACTTGCATGATTGGACTCTTAATTACATGGTTTTATACTAGAATTACACACTCGCCAAGTGTTTAATAAAATGACTTTTTAGGGATTCTTAAAGTTTTAATGATCTATTGGTTTATTTATGAGTCAAGGGACTTTATGATTATTTTGGGCTTTCTAAAGATGTTTTAAGTCATGAAAATCTTGATGATGTTGTAGCCCTGGATTAAGCCCCTTTTCTCAAAGATTATACCTCTTGTGAACCTTTGATGTTGATGTTAATAAAAGGGTAATGTTCATGATGACTCATTCTTATGTTTGAAGTTAGGCTCAAGATTTGAGGTCAATGATGTTAAGAGCTACTCATGCCATGTATCTATGTTTATTGCAAGTTATTAAAGTATGATTATCTTATATATATTCCGTGGGATTAGTATTAGCACTGAGTGGACTAGAGAAGAGTCCCCAAGTCCTTAAACTATGTGCCACATACGTGATGAGATTAGAGGTGAGTCCTCAAAATTTAAGATATGAGTAACCTAAATATGATGGCTTGAGGTGATAACCCATTCCGGGCTTAAGGAGTGTACCTAAGTCTAAGAACTAGAGGCAAGTACCCAATTTACACAAGGCTTAGCGAATCCACTTAGTCATTAGGAGGTTCACCTTGGCAAGTAACTTCCCTCTTTCTTCTGGTGTAGGGTTGACATAGGGATTCCAAGTTATAGCTCGCTTGGTCATACTTTATGTTGGTTGAGGTTTCTTTCCACACATATGTAATATTGTCTATACAAGTTGATTGGATTGTAAGCATGATTTTACTTCAAGCATCATTCATACATGCCATATTTTTATTATGTTATCCATTGCTTATACTTATGCATTTTGACTATGTTGCCTATCTCTTGTTGCATTGCATCCTATATACTTAGTACATTCAAATATACTAACACATACTTTATGCTTTAATAATATTACCATGTAGGAACTAGAGCTCTTATTGATTCTCCTTGTGGCTATACGGATTGTTCAAGTTAGATTTTGGTGAGTGCTCATGTCCGGGGACAATGTCTATCTTATTTAATGCTTATGTTTAGACAACATCTTATATATTTCAGAATACTTATGATGATGAGGTTGATCCTGATTGTTTGTCATGGCCGCCGCTAAGTTCTATGTCTAGACGTGTTATTGGACAAGTTATGTAATATGCTTGAGCTTTGACTCATTTATATTATTCAAGTGTTTAAATCTTTCTCTTAGTCCCAATTCCCCTAGTTATACTTATCTCTTGTTATCATTTTTAATTGCTTCCACGACCATAGATGCGTAATGATATGTTATGAGACTTGTTTGGGGTTCTTTCTGGTTCCCCTTTCGCCGGTCACAACTATGCCCTAGGCTTGGGTCGTGACAGGCCATCAATTTGAGAAACTCCCATATAGGTCTCGATAGTACTCTGAGCAGATTAGATTATATGATTGGTCACTATTTAAACTGCATTCTTACTATAGACTCTTGACTTACTGATTGAGTTTCCTACTTCTTGAGTTCAGATACTTGAGTTACACAAGCTCTTACCTCAGATTGGGGCTCATATGATATCCAAAAATAGACCAAACAATCCAATGTAAAATAACATTTTATATTGGAAAAAAGAATATAAAGCAGTTTTGCAACTATTCTTACCTCAAACTCTGCCCAATCAGAAGATTTCAACAACACCACAACGTGTGCCTTGAAAAATTACACAGAATACACCTACATTTCACTAAAATCTAATCTAAAATGATTGAGTAATCAATTTTTGAACTTTTCAATAAGAAAGCCTAATTCACAAAAGTGCAACAATAAAAATTACCTTTAACGGTGGATTAAAAGCAATTTTCGATACTTCTATAATATTCTCCTCGAAATTCCATGCAGTTGAGCCTTTTGAATCAATCAATTCAGCCTTAAAATGAATTATCGTAACTGAAGTATTTGTATATGAGCTGATCATATCTGGAAAATTTAATATATTTGGTACCCCCACTATTCATTGCAATCTCGAGCCTTATGGGTCGCGATCGGGAAACACCAGCTATAGACCATCGTGATTGCGATGGCCATGGTAGCGATCACAACGAGTAAATTTTCCTGCACTTGATTTCAACTAATTCCAATTTATTTGATGGGGTGTTCGAAACTCATTCAAAATGTCGTGGACACAAATGAACTGCGCAACCCAACCAAATTCGGCATTTTTGATCCAATGGAACTATTGAAATTTCCATACAAGGTTGTTACGATTGAATGTGCATTCCACTTCCCACGGTCATATTTTACTAAAACCTACCGAGGGGATCAAAATAAACCTAAAAGCCTCGAGAATTGAATAAAATGTCATTCTAGACCAAGCTTGACATTCCAGAGCTAACCTTGTTGTTAGAATTCTTATTCGGGCATGTTTTCCAAGAACTTTGACTAAAGTCAACTATTGGCCAATTTTAAATGCTAAAATGCAAAACTCGACACAAACTCACACTGAAGAACTCAGTATTCGAGCTGACCATGATCTAGCCTAATTAGGCCATTTTGGAGTTGATGGAATTGTCAAAATTCTTTTTTAAGGCCATTTACAAACAATTTACCTCAAAACCCACTTTCCACTCTATAATAGGCCTTCTAACATGATAACGTTCATAACTTCCAAATGAACAAATAGGCGACTAAGCTACCACTGTCAGCAGGTCACAATGACCTAGGGTTACTATAGAAATACTCTATATAGCAAAAAAAGACACAAAAATATAGAAATAACCTAGATGGTCATTATAACATCCATTATTAAAAAAGAACTTTCGTCCGCGAAAGTAAGGATAAAGGCATACTTGAAGACTCAAATAAGTTAGAGTATTACTCTTGCATATCTCATTAAATCTCCTAGATGGCCTCCTGAAAATATCAAATGGCCTAATATACTGAGGCTATGCTTACCCCACTTGCCAAATCTCATCAATCCCGTTGAGGGTGATACTTGTAAAAATACTCGACCACAAAAATCATAACATAAGGGGCGACGTCTTCGATTATCATAACTTTGATACTGGCTCTAGGTTGTCCTCAACCTATCATGAATCACCCAAACACTAAATAGATCCTTCTAAAACAAATTTGTACCATACCATATAGGTTTTAGGGAAACATATCAACCAACAAGAGTGTGAAACATCTACCATATAAACCCTCGAACGGGGCCATCTGAATGTTGGAGTGATAGATGTTATTATATGCAAACTCTGCTAGGGGCAAGAATTGATCCCACTAATCACAAAACTCTAACACATAGGCCTGCAACTTATCCTCAAGGATATGGATAGTACACTTTGACTGGCCATTGGTCTGTGCATGAAAAGTTTTACTTCGGTTAACTTTGGTTCCCAACTCTCTCTGAAAAGCTCTCCAGAAGCTAGAGGTAAACAATGAACCTAAATATGATATAATAGACATTGGTACCCCATGATGACAGACTACCTCTTGAATATATATATATATATATATGGGCTAACCATTCAACATTGTATGAGGACAAAATCATGAGGAAATGACCTAATGTGGTCAATTGATTAACGATGACTAAAATACTATTAATACCCCTGAAAGTTTAAGGCAATCCCATCACAAAGTCCATGGTGATCTGCTATCCCTTCCACTTGGGAATGGACAATCTTTGATGCTTGGCGTTACCTTCTTACATTTAAGACAATATGATAAATAATCAATTATATCTCTGCTCATACCATCCCACTAGTAATATTGCCTCAAATCACGATACATCTTTGCTTTGCCCAGGTAGATAGAATATCTAGAGTCATAAGCCTCATGTAGAATCAATTGTATCAAATTCCTAACTATGGGAGCACACAGTTTATCGTCAATCTAAGGAACCCATCTAAGCCTATAGTAACCCCACCAAACCCCTGTAAAACTCATTCTTTCGAAGCTACCAGGGACTTATCCTCATACTATCTGTCATGGACCTGATCAAATACAGGAGACTGAGCCCCAATGAAGGCTTATACATGTTCGGTGTCTAAAATATCCAATCTTTTATCCTATTAGCTAAGGACTGGATATCTAAAGCCAAAGGCTGTTCTACTGTGGGAAAATATGCTAATCTACCCATAATGACCATCTTTTTGCTCAAGGCATCTACAATAACATTAGCCTTTCTCAGTTGGTAGAGAATAGAGTGATCATAATTTGGTAATAACTCGATCCAGTGCCTCTGCCTAGAATACATATCCCTCATGCTCATAAGATACTGCAGGGTGGGATAGTCCATATTTATCTCATAGTGGACCCTGTATAAGTATCCATATTTTAAGCGCAATAACATTGCTGCAAACATAAAAGCATGAGTGGGGTAGTTACGTTCATGAACTCTTAATTGCCAGGAGTCATAAGCAATAACTCAAACTTGTTGAATCATAATACGTCCTAGGGCGATACTGGAGGCATCATAATATATTATAAACCTCTTGCCCATAACTGGAAGAGTCAGAATAGGAGCACAAGTAAGTAACTTGTTAAGCCTCAAAAAGCTTGACTCATACTTTTCAGACCATACAAAAGGAATATCATAGCAACTCAGTCGAGTCAATGGTGTAGCAATAGTAGAAACCCTAAACAAACTGCCTGTAACACTCAGCTAAACCAATGAAACTCCTTACTTCGCTAATAGATATGTGCCTAGACCATGGCCTCATCCATAATATCATCCTCGGACACTACTGACCCTAAAAAGCAATAGATTCTAACCAGATTCAAACTTAGAAAATTTGGTATAAAGCTGATGATCCCTCAATGTCTGTAGCACAATCCTCAAGTACTGGGAATACTATAATGACAAGATGTCATCAATAAAGACTATAACAAAAGAATCTAGATAAGGCCTAAATGCATAAGTCATCAGATTTATAAAA
Organism: Solanum sejunctum; assembly: GCA_025642045.1. Lineage (NCBI taxonomy): Eukaryota > Viridiplantae > Streptophyta > Magnoliopsida > Solanales > Solanaceae > Solanum > Solanum sejunctum. The sequence goes on from JAOTQJ010192642.1 coordinate 56,978, forward strand.
GTAGTGGGAGCAGTAGTCAACCCAAATGACATAACCAAGAACTCATAATAGATTCGAAAGGCAATCTTAGGTATGTTTGTTGCTCTAAGCCTTAACTGATGATAATCAGACCTCAAGTTGATCGTACAAAATACTATGACTTCCTATAACAAATCAAACAAGACATCAATATAAGGCAGGGGATACCGATTTTTCACAATCACCTTATTTAACTACCTATAAGTAATACATATCCAAAGAGTATCGTTTTTCTTGTTGACAAATAGTACAGGAGCAACCCAAAGAGAAATTCTAAGCCATATGAAGCCCAGATCAAGAAGACCTTGAAGATGAAAGAACTCTTTAAGCTAAGCAAGGGCCCTCTAATAAGGAGGATTAGAAATGGTTTTCATTCTGAACTCAACATTTATGATAAACTCACAGAAAAAAACATATCTTGATGCTCACAAACCACTAGAACTGAATCAATAGAAAAATCCTTAGTTGACACATCTCAAATATAAGCCAAGTATTCTAAACAATCGATAACTACCATCCTTTGGGCCCAAACATAGGAGATAATATCAACCAATGTACAACTAATAGATCCCTTCCACACTACTAGGTATAACATTCATGGCTAAGGTAAAAGTATTGGCGTAACAATCCAAAAATGCATGATAAGGAACCAACCAATCTATGCCTAAAATAATATCACAATCAAGCATATCAAATAACACCAAGTCTACCGAAGCGTCCATCCCCTGAAGAGTAACTACACAAGATCTACACATCTGATTCACTACTAAAGAATCTCCTACAAGAGTTAAAACATGAAGCAGGGATGTAAGAGGCTCAAAGATCACACCTAAATAGAAAGTGAAATTAATAGATACATAAGAATATATGGAATTGGTATTAAATAAAGCCGAGGTTGGTTGCTAGCACAAAGTGATTGTACTTGTGATAACATCATTTGATGCCTCAGTCATTAATTATGCTAGGTTGCATAAAAGTGGCCCTAATGGCCTCCCCATCTGGTATCACCTTTACCACTAGACTTGTCGCAACTAGATTTGCTCCTAGACCATACTTGTCCCGTCAATAATTTTTCTAACCACCTCTGCAACCATGTTGATTATCTTTGGACTTATACTGGTCATTTTTGAAACCTCTTGACTATCCTAATAGCCCTGATCATAACCTCTATCTCTAATTATTGGTGGTGGGGCTTAATGATTTTCCTAAGAAGATAACCATGTCACTCTTCATACAAAGAAATATCCAGACTAATGATATATCTCCCTACAATCACAGCACTCTATAGAAGATCAATCACCCTAGGGTTTACAATTGCGACCTATACTACTTGAGATCTCTGACTAGCTGATTGAGAGGACCTAGCCCACCTTGATGTTATTGAATGTTTGTTCCTCAGCCTTTGCCTTGCGGGATAAGGAGGACTTCCCTACCTGGAAATACTTGTTACTAGAGATTATCCTCAGAACTTGTATTGAAGCTTGAAAAGGATGAATGGACTAACCCTATTGCAACCTCGGCTAGGACCTATCAAAATTCCCCTAGATCTGTATTGCATCCCATTATAAACACCCTCAAAGTGAACCCATTTGTTGTTGTTCCATTAGCTTTACAATATAGCAACTCAATAGTACAACCATAATCACCAATATCCCAAAACATTCACCCGTTATGACTAATGATTGAGTCTCAACACTAAGTTGCATACTAAAACCTCTTACAAGACATCTAATCCTCTCCTTCTCAATAGTCAATATCATAGTGACATATCTAGAAAGCTCGTGAAATATAGCCTCATACTCTGACACTGTCATGGGCCCCTATTCTAGTCTGGAGAACTGATTATAGAGTCTCTCCTTGAGACTCCTGTGAACAAACTTGGCCAAGAGTGCATCTAAAAACTCTGTCCATAATACTGGCGGGACCTAGTTGGCCTAGTGTCCATGTAAGCCTACTACCACTGTCTAGCTGTACCAAGCTGATAAGCTATAAAATCTACCCCTCTAGACTCTAACATTATCAAAGTCTACGACCTCTCTCAATAGGTCATCAAAAACTAGTGGGCGTCCTCACTAACCACCCCCTAAGAGCCTTGGAGGTGCAAATTTGGGAAAATAACCAAGCAACCATTAGTGCTGGTAAACTTTTTAACGAATGACTATATGATTGAGCTATCAGTGTCAGTAGATCACAATAACCTAGAATCACTATAGGAAATATCTAACATGTGAAAAGATGCAAAAACACAAAGAAGACTTGGAGGGTCATTACACTATATCAAGGATCTAGGCTGACTCCTATTCTTTTTGCTTTAGTAATAGATGAGGCAATACGGTCTATCCTAGAGGAGTGTCCTTTGTGTATGATATTTGCGGATGACATAATACTTATTGATTAGATACTTAAAAATTTAATAATAAGCTAGAGGATTCGAAATAAACTTAGTCCAATGGATTCAAATTGAGCAGGACCAAAATAGAATATTTAAAGTGCAAATTCAATTTTATGATGGATGATGTGGAAATGAAAGTGAGGCTTGCTACTCAACTTATTCCCAAGTAAGAAATTTTTAAATATCTTGAATTTGTTTTTCAAAGTAGTGAGGACATCGATGATGATATCATGCATCGCATTAGGACAATATGGAGTAAATAAGGCTAGCTGCTAGAGTATTATTTGATAAGAAGCTACCACCAACATATAAAGGTATGTTCTACAGAATGTTGGTTGGACCATATTTATTATATGGGGTGGAGTACTGACTAGTCAAAAACTCATAGGTTTAAAAGGTGTATGTTGTGGAGATGAGAATATTGAGATGGATTTGTCCTAAGCGTGAAAAAATTAGGAATGAGGTCATTTAGCAGAAGGTGGGAGTGTCCTTTATGGCGAATAAGATGAGAGAAGTGAGATTGAGATGGTTCAGCCATATACGAAGGAGGTGTGTGGACAAAGAAATTAGTAGGGGGTTATGCAAAAGGATAGGGATATATCAAAAAAATATTGGGGAGTGGTGATATAATAGATATGGTGAAACTTCATATCACCTAGAATATGACCTTAAATAGAAAGGAGTGGAGGTCTCACGTTAGGGTAGACAGTTTGTAGGGATAGACTACTGTCTTGTCTTCTGACAATTTTTAGATTTTTCATAGGATTAGTTGTGCTATTATGGTTGTGTTGTTACTGTTGTTTGATTGTTCCTCTCCTTCAATTATTTATTTTCTCATAAAATTAATATTGCTCTTCGTTTTAGTCATTATTCTATATTTATTATTTTCTTCTTTTACTTGGAGTGGATGTATTTGAGTATGTATCTTTTAAAAATAGCATCTCCATCTCCATGAATTAGTGGTAAGGTCTGCATACGTTTTACTTTCCCCAGACCCTACTTTGTAAAATTTCACTGGGTATGTTGTTGTTGTTTTATATATCTATGTATTGTTGAATCTCTTTAACAATTAGTAATTATCAGATTTTCTAACTTATTTTTGGAATTCCAATGCTATAATATTTAATTTAGTTATCTAAGTTAATAGATTATAAGTCAAAAATAAACATATAAACACGAGAGAAAAAACTGCAACAACGGACATTACCCCAATGCCTCAAAGACGCCCGCCCATTGCGGGGTAAGGGGGGTCGGATATATGCAACCTGACCCCTATATTTAAAAACATAGCATGACTGTTTCCAGATGACCCATAATGAGCGTCAAAAGTTGCATTGACTAACTGCTACTTCACAATTGAAAGAAACGCAGATAGTTTAAAAAGTCATTTTGCTTTATTTCAT
>JAOTQJ010192643.1:0-21252 GCA_025642045.1 Solanum sejunctum
CGGAGCTTCTTAGGCTTGGCAGGTTATTACAGGAGGTTTGTTGAAGGTTTTTCTTCTATTTCTGCACCTCTAACAAATATGACACATAAGGAAACTAAGTTCCAATGGAATGATGCATGTAAAAAAAGCTTCGAGGAGCTGAAAAATTAGCTAACTTCTGCACCTGTGTTACTACTTCCAGAAGGCACTGAGGCTAGTGTATTATGATGCTTCAGGAGTTAAATTTGGGTATGTACTGACACAATATGGTAGGGTATTTGCTTATGCATGCAGGAAGATACGACCATATGAGAAAAACTATCCAACACATGATCTCAAGCTAGCTGCAGTTGTGTTTGCTTTTAAAATATGGCGCCACTATTTGTATAGAGTTCATGTTGACCTATATACTAATCATAAAAGCCTGCAGTACATCTTTAAGTAGAAAGATCTAAACTTGAGACAACGGAGATGGTTAGAGATAATAAAGGATTATGACATTGGCATACTATACCATCCAGGGAAGGCAAATGTGGTAGCCGATGGTCTGAGTTGTAAAGCAATCATAAATAGTAGTGATCAAGCTATGGTAAATCAAGGAATAGCCAAGGATCTACATCAGCTAGCCAATTTAGGGGTTCACCTTCTTGAAACTCCAAAGGAAGGGGTTAGTGTGCATAATGCTGCAGAGTCTTCATCGGTAATTGAAGTAAAAGAAAAATAGTTTGAGGATCCTATTCTACGACAGCTGAAGGAAAAGGTGAGTCAGGGTATTATAAAAGGCTTTGACCTTTCTAAAAATGGAGTACTATACTATTATAATAGATTATGTGTGCCTGATATTAATAGCTTAAGAAGGAGGATAATGGAAGAAGCCCATCATTCTCGGTACTCCATCCACCCAGGGTTAACTAAGATGTATCATGACCTGAAGGGAATGTTTTGGTGGGGAGGCATAAAAAAGGACCTTGCAAAATTTGTAGCTCAATGTCAAAACTACCAATGAGTAAAAATAGAACACCGAAAGCCAGGAGGATACTGCAGTTACATGCAGTATATAGAACTTCCGACATGGAAGTAGGGTATAATTAATATGGATTTTGTTATAGGTTTGCCTCGCTCATCTCAGAATTTTGACTCCATATAGGTAATAGTTGACGGACTCACAAAGTTAGAACACTTCTTACTAGTCAAGAGTGATTATATACCTAAAAGAAATAGTTAGGCTACATAGAGTCCCAATCTCCATTATATCTGATCGAGGAGCCCAATTTACTGCAAAGTTTTGGAAGTCCTTCCAAAGAAGTCTGGGGATATAAGTGAATTTGAGTATAGCATTCCACCCTTAAATAGATGGGCAAGTAGAACGCACCATTTAGACACTTGAAGATATGTTATGAGATTATGCATTGGACGTTAAAGGTAGTTGGTTGGACCATTTGCCACTTATTGAGTTTGCCTATAACAATAGTTACCATACGAGTATCAAAATGGCACCTTATGAATACTTATATGGGAGGAAATGTAGATCACTAATTGGCTGGTTTGTAGTGGGTGAGACCACCTTACTTGGGCCAAATCTAGTACAACAAGCCATAGAAAAAGTTAAAGTGATACAGTAGCGACTAGAAATAGCCCAAAGCGGTCATAAATCATATACAGATGCCAGGAGAAGAGGACTAGAATTTTTAGTAAGTGTTTGGGTATTTTGAAAGGTGTCCCCAATGAAAGGGTTATGAGATTTGGTAAGAAGGGAAAATTGAGTCCACGTTACATAGGGCCATATTAGATTATGAAGAAGGCTAGGCAAGTTACATATGAACTTGAGCTACTCCAGGAGCTTTCAATGGTTGATCTAGTTTTTCATGTCTCAATGCTTCAGAAATGCATAGGTGACCTATCCTGTATCACTCCTATTGAGAATGTATAGGTTACAAAAGATCTCACCTATGAAGAAGTGCCTATTGCCATTCTAGATCGTCAAGTTAAGAAGCTAAGGAACAAAGAAATAGCATCAGTTAAAGTACTTAGGGGAACCAACAAGCAGAAGAGATAACATGGGAAGCTGAGGATGCAATGAAATTGAAATATCCTCACTTATTTGAAGCTAAAGCAAAAGTCTAACATACAGAATTGGGACACTAATAGGTACGTGGTATTGAATACTTTATGTGTTGTTAAAGCTTGTGTAAGTAAAGATTTAAATTTGGTTAAACTACAAAATTATGCTAACATTTAAGGACGAATGTTCCTAAGGAGGGGATGATGTAACACCCCACACCTTACCCTACTAGTACAATTCGAAGGACACATGACATGGTTTGGACAAATTAGGGCTAATTTTCAAAAGTGCTTGAATCTCGTGTTAATGGGCTATATGTGCATCTAGCGCTTAAGAGGGTCGAGTGTATACATGTTTTGTGTTGAATTGAGAATATTATGGCCTTAAAATGAAGTGAAAGAATTGAGGTGCTTGTAGGACTTAGAAGCTAGCAGGTGAGTCACCTACTTGCTTAGCTTAAAAATTGCTAGTTAAACGGAGACGAGGTTCGACGTCGAAATTGTCCAAGTTTAATTATGAATAAAGTTCGTATAAAGGCTGGAACTTGGACCCATGTTTTAGAATCTTAAATGTTCTATATGTTCAGCCCAATATAGGTATTAAAAAGGTCCCCAAAACAATACAAAACACTTAACAAATTGGGCCCAAATTAAGTAAGAAACATTGGCAAAATAGGGAGCCCAAATCCATCAACTTGGAGACCCATTTTGGCCCAAGTTTAATGGACAAGCTGCTCGATAAGCAGATTATTAATGTCTGGTGTAATATGGTAAAAATACCAAGAGAAGGTAGGCCAAAGTAATAGTATAAAGAGGGATAATAAGCAGCAAATATCCATTCACTTTTAACTTGGAAAATTTCTGCTTTCTCTCAACTTTATTGTTCTTCTTTCTTCACCTTGCCAAGCAGCTAAATAACTCTCCTAGGGTTCTTGGAGAAGCCTTACACCTTGAAGTAAGTGGTAAGTAAGTTTACACATGTGTTTAGTATAGTTCTCTCATGAAAAACAAGAAGTATATGTTAATATGTGGGTGCTGAAAATTCTGGACAGATTGTATACTAAGGATTCTTGTGTACTTTTATTGTTAGTTAAGAGGTTTTTATCTTGTTAGATGGATTTATTATGTATTAGTACTTAATTATGCAGTACATATTGGTTTTACAGAAGTGTAAAAAGGCTGATTAACTACTTTTACAGTCCACAAAAGTGAGTCGTTATATGATATCGCAATTATGTGCTTCGTATGAACTTGTGGACTGTTGGAGAGAAAGATATTGCTTCATGTCCTTAATAACTGATTTGTTGACGTTATTAAACTGGTTAATATCTGGTTGTATTTGTAAATGTTGGTGGAACAGTTTGGTTAAAGTTGGAATAGGTTTGGAGTTGTCAACGTCGAAATGTAGTGAAGGAAGGTAACGTTATGCTGTCCATTTTTAGAGTGGGTGGAATTGTAATGTGTTGTGCTTTATGGGCTGTTGTAAGGCTGTTTTGGACTTAAAATACGCTATATATGAAGTTTTCATGCTAATGTGTATTAGAAAATACGATTAGGTGCGAAAGGGTTAAAGGAATACGCCGGGTTTGTAAACACCCGCTTGCTGCCCATGTATTATTTTATTATGTGATTGGGATGCCAAGGTGTATCTATTGGCTATTAATTCTAGTGTTATCATTTACTATATTGTAGATAAGTATTTCGAGGAAGCAAAGGTTATCTCGAGGTAGTAACAAGGTCTAACGAGAAGGTATGTAAGGTTACTTGATTTCGTATCTCTTGGCATGAAATATAGATCTCTCCTTTGTACATAAAGGCATTCACCAACTCCAACACAACTATTAACCATGTCTCCACTTTTGTAAATGTTCAGATGATTCCATACATAGTCACCTTTAAAATTGCATACATGCTTGGATACTAAGTTACATGAGTTCTAGTTACGGAGTAAAGTTCACAAGTTATTTCATTTCATATGCATTTTACTATTTATGTAATGTACTCTTTTCATTGTCATGTTGTCCTGTGTGATTATCCACATGTCACATGTTACATATACAGTCTTACAGCTCCAATGTTATGGCCACCAAAAGAATCATCTCATAGGTAACTGAAAGATAAAGTATACAGTCTTGACGGGTGGTAGCCCGAGGGGATTTGTGAAGAACCTAGCATAGGGACGATCCCGATATAGTTACCACTGATCAGTTGGTCATTTCATTACAACTGTGCATAGATTTTATAGTATAAATTTTATAGTAAAGGTAAAGTGATATAAAGGACATAAAGTAGATGATTCCACAGCATAACTAAGGGTGGTCCCTGCCCTTCCACAAATGCATGGTTTCATTTGAGTTGTTACTTTATATACAGTATATCCTACCTTACATACTCAGTACATTATCCTGTATTGACGTCCCTTACGGGTGACCTGCATTTCATGCTGTAGGTACAGGTGCTAGTAGATCTCCCTAGTAGGAATACAGGACATTCAGTTGTGGTTACCAAGCTCCAGGTTGCTTCGGAGCTTTGCATGTCTAGAGCTTATATGTTTGTATTGTACAATCAGTTGAGGTGGGGCCTGTCCCGACAGTTGTTAGATGTTTTTCTTTATTTAGAGGTTTTGTAGACTATGAAAAGCACAGTGAAGTGATGTCTCACACTTTAGACAGCGTGGCCCCAATGGCCTAGTCATATGCATTTCCTTTTGACTTGTTATCACTGTTTATCTTCTTAAAGGCATGTCAAACATAGAAACCCCTTATAATATGTATAGAATGCACATAGTTATAGGTTGGTTCTCTCGAGCCTTATTAGCAATGGGTGCCAGTCTGCCCTGCGGGACTTTGGGGCATCACAAGGTGCCCAAGTTGATCATCATCCTCTTCCTTGTAGCTAGTTTGGTGCTATTCAAGCTAGTTAGTGAGTCTTCCACTTTGGGGATCTTAGTATATGTTTTTCTTATTATGTATTCAGACACTCTACTTTATTTTCTATCTTGACTATGAGGGTGAGCCCCATTACTTTTTCTTGGGCCCCGCTCTTATCTATGCAGTAAAGATGTTTGTGGACAAGTTATGCATCTATGATATAAGCCTTGGCTCTTTTGTCTCTTGATTATGATGTTATGTAAGCTTTTCCCTTTAGTCCGAGTTCCCCTTATTCATGTTTCTTATGTTATTTTATATTGCTTCCGCAACCAAGGTTGTGTAATGATATACTATGGGGTTTGTTTGGGGTTCCTTCAGATTCCCCATTCGCCGGTCATGTCTAGGCCCTAGGCTTGGGTTGTGGCACAAATATGAATATATGCTAAATTTTTTTGTCATTTTTAATGGGGAGGCCTCACAATCCGATGGATAGATTCGTCATTGGCTAATTTTAACAAACAATATGTACATGAATAAATAGAAATAACAAAATATCGTGCTAAAATGGTGAACAAATGATAGCTATAATTTAACAATACGAGAAGTAACATAACAAGAACAATAAAATAAGAAAGAAAACACTAAAGGTGGCAACTCCGCAAAATCTAGAAATTTCAAACAAAATTTGTCAAATAACAAGAGATCAGTACAAAAATGCACAAAAAATTAGTAACAAAATAAAATAAAAGTTAATAGATACTAGTAACAATAACTATAGCCACGACAAATATTCTCTATAATAGTTCAAATAATGATAATCAATTAGTAGTATCACTGTACTCTATACATGAAATAAAATAAGACTAAGATAATACTAAAATGGGGGTTACCGAAGTATTGCCGTCCGGTCAGATATGGAGTCTAGAGACCTGATGTTTGTTGAGTTTTTGTTACTATTCTGTGATGTGGATTAGTTGACAGGGTCAGTTTTTGTTGTGGTCGTGGGGGCTGCAATGTTGGGGTTCGCCATTAATGGCGAAACTCGGCGAGGATGAGGGAATAAGAAAGGGTTGTTTAGGGGCTATGGTGACACGTTTTTGGGTCATCTTGTTGTTGTTTCGCGCTGGTGTGGAGAGTGAATGGTTGGGGTTTTGGCTATGGCAATCGGAAGAAGACGGGGTGACGTTGGCGCAGTGAGTTTTGCTGGAGGGGGAGAAGGGTTTTGGTCACTTTAGGTGAGCTTGAGCTTGCTTATTTTAACCATTGTTGGGCACTGTGAAGCAGCAAGAGATGAAGAGTTAGGGATGAAGAGGAAAATGGGATGGGGTAGACGAAGCATGGGGGTTGACTAGTCATGTCCGTGATGCAAAGAGGTTGACGGTTGTGAGGGTGGCTGGCCGGTGGTATATTTTTGGGGACAAAAAAAAAATAATTTTCTTTTGGGGTTTCTAAAATTAAAATGGCTCCTTTATTTGATTATTTGGTAAAGATTATATGCATCTCAAAATCTAACCTAATGGGCTAAAATGATGTGAGCCCCAAATTGCGGGCCAATTAAACATACACATATAATTATATCTGGACAAGAAAAACATAAATTATTACACTGCATTAAAAATGTTCAAATGAACATAACAAATACAACCAACAATAAATAAATAAATAAAATAAACAAAAAACATGAAATTTAATAGAAAATAATGATTGAATAAGAAATAAAAATAATAATATAAAAGTATGAACTTTTAAAAAGTTAGGTCAAAATTGGGTGTCAACAACTATCCCTTTATTTGGGTATGATCGATGAAAGAGATCGTGGACAAAGAAAGTTTATGAACCCAATATTGACCAAACATTTAACCTTCAAGTAAGAGTGTTATGACCCGTACCTAGGGCCTAGACATGACATGGCGAATGAGGAACCCAAAAGGACCCCAAACAAGCATGTTAGCATATCATTACACATCCTTGGTAGCGGTAAGCAATTAAGCAACAACAAGAGAACATAAAATAATGGTAAAGGGGATAAGGGAGTCTTTCATAGCTTAAAAACATATAAGAGTCAAGAAGGTTAAAGCTTAAGCATCATTACATGACTTGTCTAATAACACCTCTAAACTTAGAATTGAGCGGGGCTAAGATAACTTTCCGGGCTCACCCTTATAGTTAAAAGCATACAATAAAAGAAAGGGAGTCTTTGCATAATATAAGATCAAAATATATCATCCATGGAGTTGACAACTCACTAAACATGCTTTAAAGATACTACTTCCCACGTGGAGGAGGAAGATGATCAAGTGGAGGTTCGATTCCTACATGGTAACATCATATAGGCATAGAGTATGCATTAGTACGTTTCAATGTACTAAGTATGTGGGATGCAATGTAACAATTATCATAAGCCATGTATAGTCAATATGCATAACCATAGTCAATAGATAGCATAATATCAATATGGCATACATTATCAATGCTTTGAGTAAAACATGCTTTTAAGTCATAATCAATGATTATAAGCTCAACAGGGAATATATATACTCAACCTTAGACAGGCATGCATGAGAATGGCTAAGTAGTTACCTACTCACCTTATGGTATAGCCATTTTGGAGAGTGTTGCCAATACTCCTATCTTACGACAAAGCCTTTTGGGTATGTTGTATGAGATACCTCATTCCTTATGATACAATCCTTTCAGTGAGAGTCATGATTGAGCCTACCTTATGACATGACATCATCGGCATAAGTCAATTAGTATCCTTACCTTACAACATAATCTCTTTGGTAAGAATATGATGTGCACTATCTTATTGGTAAGAGAGATCCTACCTTACGTCATATCCTTTTTGGTAGGTTGTCCCTACCTTACAATATAATACTTTAAGTAGAAAACATGAGTTATTCTACCTTATGATATGGCCTTTCCGGTATATTATCCCTACCTTATGATATAATCTTTTAAGTAGGAACTATAAGTTACTCTACCTTATGGTATGGCCTTTTCGGTAGATTATCGCTATATGATATAATCTTTTAAGTAGGAACTATGAGTTACTCTACCTTATAGTATGGCCTTTATAGTAGATTATCCCAACTTTACAATATAATAATTTAAGTAGGAACTATAAGTTACTCTACCTTATGGTATGGCCTTTTCGGTAGATTATCCCTGCCTTATGATATATTCTTTTAAGTAGCCATGAGTTACTCTATCTTATGGGTATAGATTTTTCAGTAGATTATCCCTACATTACGCTTTTAGGTAGGAGTACATGATAGCTCATCAAACCATCACATGATCACAAAGAACACATTTCTCATGAAAGTAAAACATAGTATAAATGTTCAAAATCTTATTGTAGATCATGGAAGCTTTTCAAGAGTTTAAAACATGCTTTTCAAGCCATAAAGTATTATAACATACTTGTCAAGTAAAATACCACAAAAAGCCCTTCATAAACATCAAGAATCCTTGCTAAGACATTTTATCAAACACTTGGTGGGTGTGCAATGCAACAGCAAAATCGTGCAATTCAAGAGTGAAATAATATGAGAACATTTAATGTAAATCAACCCACCAACACTTGGTAACGCACTCACGCAAGATACATTGAAACCCTTCATCAAAATCTCATGATAAATCATACATTTATAGCTCAAAATATCCATGAACAGTCAACATTTTGTAAAACCCCAGCATAGTTTATAACCAAATTCATAATAAGTAAGACCCATAAGTAAATCAACTTAGAAACATGCAATTTATGTAGAAAGGAAGTTTGGGCTTCATGGGTGAAACCTACCCATGAATGAAACCCATATACCCCAACTTTGGAGATTTCCTTGAAGAAGATTTGATTGAGAACATGAAGCTCAAATGAAATCCTTAGATCTGGAATGAGTTTTGAATGCTAGAATTTGGGAGAAATATTTGTCTAAGTGTTAGAGAGGGTTTTGGGGAATGTCTTGTATGATATTGAGTTGAAATATGATTAAGTATAGGTATTTTTATGCATGAAAAGGGATAGGCTGAAGACCCAAAGGACTTCAAACAAAGATAAAAAAAAGACCAGCAACAGAATATGGTGGTCCGTGCGCTGGTAGTGTTGCGCCAGAGGCATAGAATCTCACAATTTTTTGTCAACATTGGAAATTCAAATTTTGATATTGTTCCTCAAAAATCGGGGTTATACCCATTTTCCACTCAATTTTCCACCTGATCATGAATATGATGTTGAATTTTTGATATTATGCACAGATTTATAATGTATGGATCTTACGATTATGGGCATTTTCGAGGCATCATTTTGGGCATTTTTGGGGTCGTATCAATATCTCCCCCTTGGAAACATTCGTCACCGAATGTCAAAGAAAAGTACATACGAGAAGTAATCAAGATGAAATTAGCCCAACATATGAATGCAATAATTAATTTAAACACCACTTTCACAAATTTCAACATGAGTGTCAAAACCACCATAAACTTGCCAACAAAAACATGAATGCATTCAAAAGTCATAAGGGCTGAAACTTAAGACTTAGAATCATAAAAAAGAATTATTTTGTTATCATAAGCTGGAATAGAATGAAAGAGGTATGGATATCACTTCTTATACTCGCTCATGCTTCCCAAATGATGCTTTCGCCTTGTTGATTCCTCCAAAGACCCTCGATGGATGTCACATCTTTGTTCCTCAACCCTTACAAATATCTATCTAATATCTCCCCTGGAACTTCCTCATAGGTCAACACATTGTCCAGAACACCCTATAACCTCAAATAGACCTATAACACTTGGGCGACTAACACATCTACTCAACATAGATACATGAAAATCGAATGAATAGTATATATCCATTCCCATAGGCAATTCCAATTCACAAGCAACTTTACCAATTCCCCTCAACAGTCAATAAGAACCCACAACCTTAGGCTTAATTTCCCTCACTTGCCTAACCGGATCACACCCTCCTTGGGTAGGATTTCCAAGTGAACCCAATCATCAACACAAGTACACATAGCCTTTCTTAGCCCCTAAGGACACCATGTCCCCCTTGCGAAAAAATCTCTGCTTCACCAACTTTCACCAATGCATTTAACTCTAGCAAGGTGTGTTCAAAGTCTTGCCTTGGCTTGACCTCATTAACCAATGATAATTTGAAACCATCAAAGCTACCACATTACTATTCTCAACTCCATCCAATGTCATTCCCAACCTAGCCAACTAGTGTACTTCTTTAACCACCGTTTGTTACCCAAGATCCACACTCATCATAACTAGCAATCAATCTCTCATCCCTCAGGCCTTGTAACATTGCCCTCAAATAACTCACAAGCTATTCTTCATTCTAGAAATAATTAAACATACCACCCACCAACTACCACACATCCATGAAGGTAGGGTTTAAAGACCCTATTCATGAGATCCACAAACATATACTGGGCATTGGTCAACAAAAGACATTACCACAAATTCAAAAAACTCATTAACTACCAGAACTTACTCAATAGGAAGGATTTTAGACTCAACATCCCTAACCATTACAAGATGATAAATGCAACCCTCAAAGATCAATTAGGTCCTAAGACAAGAAATGAATGTATCCTTACTTACCACTTTACAACCACCGTACTCAAGTGCGGACTCATTAGGAAATTGAAAATTAACCCTACTGGTTTTACAACCAATGGAAGCATGCTATGCATGTAACCCAACCACTCTAAGGACAAACTCAAATCTACCATGGCAAGTTCAACAATATTCACAAAACAAAACTTCATGCAATAATGACATGGGGCAATCATCCTATAGACCTTCTAGCCACAATAGACTCATTAATGAGAAGTGGGTGGATGGGTGGGTGTAGACACATATGAAACTTATTAGCACAAAGAAATCATGAAAGAAATAGTGACTCCTAGAACTATCAAAGCATGCATAGAAAAACCAAGTAAACCCTTAACATACCAGTGATATCGGGCACCTCATCCACTTCTTGTCTTTCTTGGAGAGCGTGGGATCGATTATGTCATGGAGCACCCCCTTGGCCACTTTGATCCTCTTTTATCAACATGACCACCTTATTGTTGAAGTCGACCACATTTACACATTTTTTGAGCATATGGACAATTAACTACTTGTGACCCACTTCATTACAACCATAACAAACATTAGTCTTCCTGAAGCATGGGACACTATGGTTCCTCCTACACCTTCAACACTTAGGATTAGTTCTCCCACCATAACCACTTTGAGCCTTAGGATTAGGCACCCCATCATTTCCACCTCCAAATTGAACCATTCTTCTTCCTTCCTTTGAGGCCACTGGGCAATCTCTCATCTTATGCCTGTTATCGCAACACTTAAAACATGCACCTGTGTTCCTTCAACATGTGCCACCATGTATTTTCTAATATTTTGCGCACCTAGGACAAGTTACTCAATTATTAACACCTTGGAAACCACCATCATACCGAGTCCTCTTAGCCCCTCTCTCCTCCCTCTTACCACTTGATGTCTCAGGGGCACTCACCTGTCAATTGAGTTAAGCAATGGACACTTTGGCCAAAAGCCAAAGAGCATTATGAATCTCCATATTTGGTAGGCCATCATCTTGTTCCCCACCCTGAATAGCTTGAGACATTTCCTAAATGTAATGGTTAAAAGTTAGGAATAAGCCTTAGAGGACCTAACTCTATCACAGGACATAGATCACAAAGAAGTGAAACATTTCTTAAAATTCCTCATAGCCTCCCATTCATAGTTTTGATGTATATTACAACAATGAATAAGACTTTAATCGACGGGTGTGTTAGACTCCAAGGACTATTAATAACGTAGTGCTCTGATACCATCTTTGTCACAACCCAAACTAGGGCCTAGATCTAACACGGCGAATAGGGAACCTGAAGGGAACCCTAAATAAGCCTCTTTGTATATAATTATACATCCTTGGTCATGAAAGTAATTAAGCAACAACAAGAGAACATAAAATAAGGGTAAAGGGGCTAAGGGTGTCTTTCATAACTTAAATATACAAGAGTCAAGAGACTCAAAGCTCAAGCATTATTACATGACTTGTCCAACAACACCTCTAAACTTAGAAATAAGTGGGGGCCAAGATAACTTTTTAGGATCAACCTCATAGTCAAAAGCATACGATAAAAGAAAGAGAGTCTTTGCATAAGATAAGATAAAAAGATATCATCCTAGGATTTGAGGACTCACCAAACTTGCAACAAAGATAGTACTTGCCACGTGGAGGATAAAGATGATCAAGTGGAACTCCAGTCCCTACATGATAACATCATGTAGGCATAAAGTATGCATTAATATGTTTGGATGTACTAAGTATGTGGGATGCAACACAACAAGAATCATAAGCCATGTGTAGTCAATATGCATAATCATAGTCAATAGATGACATAATATCAATATGACATGCATGATCAATGCGTTGAGTAAAACGTTCTTTTGAGTAATAATCAATGAATATAAGCAAAATAGGGAATATATATATACTCAACCTTACACAGGCATGCAAGAAAATATCCAAGTAGTTACCTACTCATAGCCTTTTTGGAGAGTGTTGCCAATACCCTTACTTTATGACATAGCCTTTTGGGTAGGTGGTATGAGATGCCTCTTACCTTACAATACAATCATTTCTATAAGAGTCATGATTGGTCCTACCTTATGACATGGCCTCATTGGTAGAAGTCAATTGGTATCCTTCCCTTATGACATAATCTCTTCGATAAGAATATGGGGTGCACTTACCTTATGATGTGATCTTATCTTTAAGAGAGATCCTACCGTATGGCATATCCTTTTTGGTAGGTCATCCCTACCATACGATATAATCTTTTAAGTAGGAACCATGATTTACTCGAGCTCATGGTATGGCCTTTATAGATTATCTTTACATTATGATATATTCTTTCACAGATATTTTAAGTAGGAACTATAAGTTACTCTACCTCACAGTATGCCCTTTTCTGTAGATTATCCCTATCTTATGATATAATCTTTTAAGTAGGAACTATGAGTTACACTACCTTATGATATAGCCTTTTTAGTAGATTATCCCTACCTTATGATATAATCTTTTAAGTTGGAACTAAAAGTTACTCGACCTTATGGTATGGCCTTTTCGGTAGATTATCCCTACCTTATGATATAATCTTTTAGGTAGGAACTATGAGTTACTCTACCTTACGGTATCTCCTTTTCCGTAGATTATCCCTACCTTATGATATAATCTTTGAAGTAGTAATTATGAGTTACTCTACCTTACTGTATGGCCATTTCGGTAGATAATCCCTACATTATGATATAATCTTTTAAGTAGGAATTATGAGTTACTCTACCATATAGTATGGCCTTTTGGTAGATTATCCCTACCTTATGATATAATCTTTTAAGTAGGAACTATGAGTTACTCTACCCTATGGTATGGCCTTTTCGGTAGATTATCCCTACCTTACGATATAATCTTTTAAGAGTAACTATGTGCTACTCTACAGTATGCTATGGCCTTTTCGGTAGATTATCCTTACCTTATAATATAATGTTGTAGGTAGGAGTACGTGATAGCTCATCAAACCATCACATCAAAGGATCATGAAGAACACACTTCCCATGAAAGTAAAACAAAGTATAAAGGTTCAAAATTTTGTTGTAGATCATGGAAGCTTTTCAGGAGTTTAAAACATGTTTGGGAACCATAAAGTACCATAACATTCTTGTCAAGTAAAATCACATAAAAACCCTTCATAAACATCAAGAATCCTGGCTAAGACATTTTATCAAACACTTGATGGGTGTGCAATGCTTTCTCAAAATCATGCAATTCAAGAGTGAAATAATATGAGAAAACTTAATGTCAACGAAACCACTAATACTTGGTAACACCCTCATACAAGATACATTGAAATCCTTCATCAAATCTCATGATAGATCATAGATTCATAGCTCAAAATATGCATAAATAGTCAACATTTTATAAAACTACAACATAGTTTATAACCAAATTCATTATAAGTAAGACCCATAAAAAATTCAACTCAAAATACATGCAATTTATGTAAAAAGGAGGGTTGAGCTTCATGGGTGAAAGTTACCCATGAATCAAACCAACATACTTCAATTTTGGAGATTTCTTTGATGAAGATTTGATTGACAACTTTAAATTTGAATGAAATCCTTAGGATCGAAATGAGTTTGGAATGCTAGAATTTGGGTGAAATATTTGTCTAAGTGTTAGAGAGGGTTTTGGGAATGTATTGTATAATATGGAGTTGAAATATGACTAAGTATAGGTGTTTTTACGCATGAAAAGGCTTATCCCCAAGACCTAAAGGCCTTGGACCGAAGATAAAAAGCTAGCAACAAAAGATAGTGGTCCGCACCCTGGCCGCATCGTACTAGGGCTTTGAAACCTCTTTTTTTTTGCCAACTTCAAAAATTCAAATCTTGATATGGTTGGTCTAAAATTGGGGTTATATCCATTTTCCTCTCAATTTCGCCCTATGGAATATGAATTCTGATTTTTGATATCACAAATGGATTTTGAGATATATGGAACTTAAGATTATAGGCATTTCCGAGGCATCATTTTAGGCGTTTTTGGGGTCGTTTCAAAGAGTGCCTTGACTGCGGTGGAAGTTGCAGAATTTCTAAGTTCTTCCACAAAAATGTTGTTCTAGTTATATGCACTAGTATGATCTCTAACCTTGACCTGCTACGTCGTTTCTGATGTAGTCCACATTTTCTATTGTAACATCTAACAAAACTAGTTAGTAGCAAATGGAACCTGAATATGAATATAATATGTGCAAACCTGGTTTAACATGTCATAATGGATGAGATGACGATCCATTTTTAAGGGTACTACTCATGAAGGAAAAGATGATCCAAAGTAGCACGTCAATCGCATTGAATGAAGTAACGTCCAATTTAATATGTCACGTTGAAGGAAATGATGCTGCAATAATGATGTAACATGTCACATTGAGTGAATTAATGTTCTAATAATGATTTTAACATGTCATATTGAAGGAAGTGACACTCCAAAAATAATGTAATAAGTCATATTGAAGGAAGTGACTCTCCAGTAATGATTTAACTTGCTCCAATTTTAACATGTCATGTTGAAGGAAATGACTTAAAAAAATAGCTTAACTTGTTACGTTAAAGGAAATATGCCGATTGAACATGTAATGTTGAAAAAGTGATGCTCCAATAATATTTTAACTTGTCATATTTAAGGAAGTGACTCTTCAAAATAACTTAACTCTTCAACAAGTTAACTTGTCATATTAAAGGAAACAACGCTCCAACAATAGTTTAACTTGTCAATTTGAAGGAAGTGACTCTCCAAAATAGCTTAAGTTGATCGTTACCTTGGAGGAACTGAATTTCTAAAATAGCTTAACTTATCACGTTGAAGGAAGTGACTCTCCAAAATAGCTTAACTTTTCATATCGAAGGCAGTGACATTCCAATAGTGATTTGACTTGTCATGTTGAAGGCAAGTGAAGCTCCAATAATGACTTAACTTGTCACTTTGAAGGCAAGTGATACACTAATGATGATTTAACTTATCATGTTGAAGGAAAGTGACTCTCCAATGATCATTTAACTTGTCACATTGAAGGCAAGTGATGCTCCAATGATGATTTAGCTTGTCATGTTGAAGGCAAGTGACGCTCTAATAATGCTTTAACTTGTCAAACTGAAAGAAGTGATACTCCAATAATAACTTAACTTTTCACATTGAAGGAAGTGACGCTCCAATTGAAAATGTCACATTGAAGGAAGTGATGCTCCAATAATAGTTTAATTTATCACGTTAAAGGAAGTGACTCCCCAAAATAGCTTAACTTGTCACACTAAAGGCAGTAACACTTCAATAATGATTTAACCTGTCAAGTTTAAGGCAAGCGACACACCAATAATGATTTAACTTGTCACGTTGAAGGCACGTGATGCTCTAAAATTATTTAAAATGTCATGTTGAAGGTAAGTGATACTCCAGTAATGATTTGTCGTGTTGAAGGCAAGTGACACTCCAAAAATGATTTAACTTGTCACGTTGAAGGCAAGTGACTCTCCAATGATAATTTAACTTGTCACATTGAAGGTAAGTGGTGCTCCAATAATGATTTAATTTGTCACACTAAAGGCAGTGACACTCCAATAATAATTTAACTTAAAAAATAAAAGATAATACTACATTTTTTTGAATGCACAATTCAATGAAATAAAATAGGCATCTCACATAGATGGGATTATCCTAATGTTACATTATTTAAAACAACAGTCATATATCAAAAGAAAAATGCAATTTATAAGAAAAATAATTCAAAAATCTCTTTAAAGGTGTATATATAAAAAGAATAATAAAAAGGATCCCCAAAAAATGCTTGGCCTCTTTTTTTCTTTTTCAAAAGTAAAGAATGTAAAGAAATAGTCAAATGTTAACTACAATTGGTACCAACAGTTAGGAATACATAAAAATTTCTTTTATTTCCTTTTTTTCCCTTTCAACCAAGATTGAATTTGAATTAACTTCTATAGGTTGAAGTGGTACCTCAAACATACTTTAAGTATCAACAACATCTGTTAACTTGATTCAAACAAATATTTTGAATTATACGAATCCTCATGTGCCAAGTGATTTCACAATAAAGAAAGTCTTATTTCACACATGTATAAAAAAATTGATTTTAGGACATTTTGCAAAATATGCTCACACTTAGAAAGATATTCAATGCATGCAATTATGTTACCATATGCTTCGACGTCATGTAAGTCTCCATTAATGAGAGAACATTTGGAATGAGACCATGTAGGACTTGTAATTGACTTGTAATGCAGGCTCAGGGACTGGTAGGATATTTATTTGAGATAATAGTGACTTAATCTCTCCTTGAGCGTTATACTGAACTTGTGCTTTTAACAATTGATACGGGTTTAACACTTCTTTTGTATTCTTTTCTTCTGTTTTGACTTCTTAAAGACTTTATTTGCTGGATTTTTCTTTCTTTCTTTTTTTTTTTTGTGAACATTTTCATGTTGTATTTCACTGACCTTGTAAAGGTATATCCAACTTTTTGTTTTCATCTGTAGAAGTCATCTTTGCATTCATGATTTTGAAACTCTGTGTCTTTTGCCATTGATAATTTCAAACTTGAATCTTTATCTTATCATTTGCACATTTTTCGGTGCGCTCAAAAAAGGATGGAATAAGAGAGGGATGATGCATATGAGCACTAAAAAATGTAATAGCTATAATGTCGTTGTCTAAAAAAAGGCTTCAGGCTCAAAGTGGGGAAAACTAGGGATTAATGTAATTTGGTAGGCTTTAAAAGGCACAAATGGGTCAAAAAACGCCTATGATCCTTTTTCCAACCAAACATTACTCAAGATTTTGCCTCAACACACATTTAGTCCAAGTTCTAGATCAACAATGCGAAGCAATTGAATTTGAATCTAAAGCTCAGCATACAATACACTTGAAACTATGAAGTTGATTTTACTCTTATCTTTAATGTGTGGAAGATAATTTTCAAGTATCACAAATATATAATGAGACGTACCAAAAGAATCTATAGTTTACAGCAAAATTAATCATTTTCATTTTTTCAAATAATATTTACATGCCTCTGATTGTGCTGGTCCCAATTGAGTCGAAGATTGACTTGGTAGAATTTTTGAGCACTTCTAAACAATAAGTCCTCAAAATTCTGTCCCTATTCAACCTCAACAAACTTTGGTGTCCAAATCTTCTTTTTAAACAACAACAAAAAAAAACTGTCCTAGTTTCTATAGTAATAAATGAAAAGCTTAAGGGGAATACAACCGAGCCATTTTGGCATCTATGTATCCCGTTTAAATGGAAATCAGGTCAATCATAGTCAAATATATTATAACTAGGAAAATCACATTTCAAACAAAACATATATATTTAAACAAAATCAAATGAACATGAATGGGACAAATTATGTAATATTTACATAAACAAATAATGTATAATGTATCATAATAAACCTTACTATTGAAGAATGTGTATGTTCTTTGTGCATCCTATTGCCCTCTCAGAAATATAATATACAAATTACACTAATAAAATAAATTGGGATACAAAATGAGGGAAAAGGTATACAAACAAAAATAATTTACATGCAGGGGTACAATTCTGAACTATTTATTTACAATAAAATAAATTAAACTATAAATAATAAAATCCCAAATCCAAAGGGCAATAGTACATACAACTCGACATTTATATTCTTAAATTAGAAGCAAAATGGTGTTCTAGTGGGCCCAATACATCATAAATAGCCGGCCAACCTAGACAAATGCACCTAAATAAGGGATTTGTGTCATACCCTAGGAGTGTACTCTTGGCGTGACCGGCACTTGAAAAACCATTGCTGATTCCCAAAGAGAACCACCTGATCTCTTCGTCACATCAACTCAATAGCGTAAGATTAACTAAAATAGAAAGGCATCATCAAGATAAATCATAACTCCAGCAACTCATAGTTTTCGGTGAAATAAGTTGAAAATATAAAATACTCAACAAATCCTCTACTCAGTATGTATGAAGCCTATACTCAACAATCTAGATGGTGCCATGACAGATCATGGACACCCTAAATCAAAGAAAGAAAAGTACTAGATCAAATGAGAAGATAAAAGGCTCCTTTAGAAAACAAGGAGGGCTCACCAACTCTAGGGAATGCACTTATCCGGACCTTAGTAATGCATGGGATGAAGTCCTCTATCACCTATATCTGCATCATAAAATGATTTGTCATGACTCGGACCTAGGTTCTAGGAGCAACACGACGAATGGGAACCTGAGGGTCCCCAAATAAGCCTTAAAGTACCAAAATCCACATCATTGGTTCAGAAGTGCATTCAAAAGTAACACACTAATGGTACGTAAATGTAACTCGTTGGGTGAATACAATCAAATACAATCAAACAGAATAAATAGAAAATCAACAAAAAACAAAAAAGAATCAAATGTGGATTTTCAGTCGCAATACAAATCAAAATAGAAAAAATGGAGAACATATTCGAAGAAATTCTGACCTAGGGGGATGCCAAAGGCAGGGCCGGAATCGCTAGTAATCATGCATTACGATCGGAAATTGAAGAAATCTCAAGAGAAATAAAAGAGAATTTATACGCGAATCAAGATCGATAAAAGGATCTCACTTATCAGATTCCATTGTGGAAGATTAAATTAAACAAAATTATTATTAAATGCCGCGTGGATGTAGAAGGCCCAAATCATTCCCGTAGGAGTTCCAATGCTACGCCTTGAACCACTCGACATGATTCATTTGGGACTCAAAAGACATAATTCTAAGGGAAGGGAAAGTAGGACTTACGCTATGGGGACATCTTAGGGAAAGAGATTAGCATGTATTCACATAACACATAACACATAATGACTAAGGGGCGGGTAAGTATGACTTACACTATGGGGCAATTCAGGACTTAGAATCTTTCCACAGTATAACATAAGATCATCTCATAACTACATAATCCATAGGTAGACATGAACAAGAATCCCATTCAACACTTAGCATAAAATGAAAAGAATACACAAGATGTCCAATGATACCTCTACATAAGATAGGTCGAGGGTCAAGACATACCCCGGGCTCACCCTTAAAGTATGTAAAGTAGAAAAAAACAACATAGCTAGAAGAGGTAGTGACTTGTCCTTGGAAGATAGTACTTACCACAACAAGTATAACTTGAAACCCAAGCAAGACGTCTTGCGGTGGATGAATGGGCTCCTCGGTCCCTACATGGTAAAATCATATAGGCAAAAGTATGTGTTAGTTCATTTGAATGTACTAAATATGCAGGACGCAATGCATATATCTAACCTAACCTATATTCAATGTTAGATGACAAGGGCACATAATATTGCAAAGACCATATATCAAGTGAGTAGTATACAATATGCTATGAAATCAATGATGCATGAAATGTAATGTTATTATATAGTAAGTTTATGACCTCAATCGACATAAGTAAGACTACTTGAGCTATTACTTAGAATAACGATGAAATCCCTTAATCGGTAAAGAGTTAGTCTACTTGCCAAAGGTAAACCATACTTCACCTTACGGGCACCCTCATTTCATATGAAGCAACATTCCTTATGGGCACCCCCAATTCTGAAAGGATTTTCATATAAAGCATATCATATCATGTCACATAGTTTCTTCTTCTAATGAGCAACCTTATTTCATAGGCAACATTCCTTACGGGCACCCTTATTTCAAAAAGGAACCTATGCTAGGCACATAGTTTTAGGAAAGAGAGAGAACCCTCCTTCCATTAATGCTAAGTTGCCATCCCACAAGAATACTTATAATATACATAGTCATATACGCTTTCAAAAGAGTTGAAAGTCTTACCCAAAATATTTCATTGCATAATTGGGCTTAAAAGCCAAACACCATTCAGAATAATCCATACTTACACTCCAATGCCAAACATAGTTTAGATTCATAATACTCATGCATAGGAATAGCTCATTCATATAAATGGAATGGTGCAAGCACCGAAAATGTTCACAGAGACATAACTATAGAGACATATGCGATCATATTCTTGTCATAACCAATATCTTATAAAAATCATGTCATGGAATATAATTGGGCTTAACCCACTTCATAGTTTTCATAATAATCCAATGTCATGAATACAAATGTTATGAATGATGTGAGGAAGGCATAGGTAATTAAGATTCAATCTAAAATTAACAATATAATATGAAATTCAAGTGGGAATACATGATTTAATCCATATTTAAAAGCATAATATAATCACACATGCATAAACAAGCCTTGAAAAGGGACATGCATATGCAAAATTTTATAAACCCAATGAAATTGATCATTTTATAACTTAAATCAACTTAAAATCAGTAGATAAACATAACCCATTATTTGACTTTAAGGAATCATAATATTTAAAACCCCAATTTAAAGTAACTAAGAATTCATGGAAATTGCTTGAAAAATAGCTTGGGTCTCATTGATTGAAAGGAATCAATGATCAAACCCTCATATCTTCATAAGATGAAGAAAACCTCAAAGAATTTGAAGAAAAATTGAGTTTCCTTGCTCCCAAGTTGAAAATTCACAAGAGTTCCTCACACGGTAGTCTTTGAGAGAGTTTGAAATTTGAGAAGTGAGTTTTTGAATGTTTGAAATAATGTTTAGGGCTTTAGATGGTCATTAGATAGTAGAAACTCCCGAAAGATCAATAGAATAAACCAAATTTATGAGAACACCATTAATGA
>JAOTQJ010192671.1:0-21245 GCA_025642045.1 Solanum sejunctum
TAGGATCTCCAGTTTCAGCTGCAGTGCCCCTCTTTGTTTCATGAGCCAGCTATTGGTAGATTCTCATGTTCACACGTGCTGTAATTGTGTTATGTATATGCACGTACTGTTCAACATATATGTATAGAGGTCTGTGGATACTAGTGGGTAGTGGGTATATCAGAAATACTTGAGTACATGGTTTATTATATGATTTTGACAATCGATCAAGCGGCGAGATTGCATTACGTTATGTGTGATGTGAATATTAGGCGGCAGGACCGCAGCGGAGACAAGGCCCGCATTTATGTATATGTATAAAGAAATATGTATTTATATTGTTGTCTGGAATACTGCTGGATTTTATTTGCAGGTAAGGTTAGTTAATAAAATAGAGGAAACTCTGCCGAAATTTCGGCAGGTTTCCAGGTAGGATAAATTTGGAAATTCGGGTTAGTATGTGTCTAAGTGCCCCTATCGGGCACTGGTCATGACCCTAGGTTGGGATGTGACAATATGCAGATGATTCAATTAATTAAATAGAAAATATTTTTTTAATATAGATGAGGATACAATTAATATAACCAAATTTGCTGAACATGCTCTCTTGAAAATATAACAATGTCATTGCCTATATTTGGACATTTTTTAAAAATTAAAATCAGGTCAATTATTAGTTATTGCTTTAACATGTAGATAATATGACAATTCTCATAATTCAATTTTCATGTGAACATAATTAATGGATCATCAATAATGAAATTAAAATAAAATAATTTATGGACCTTCAAATTACAATTTAGTTGTTGACCATTTTTTAGATAAAATCTGGTCAATTATTGTTTATTGCTTTAATATATAGATAATATGACAATTCTCATAGTTCAATTTTCATGTGACAATAATTAATGGATCATCAATAACAAAACAAAACAACAACAATATACCCAGTAAAATTCCACAAGTGGGGTCTAGGGATCAATAACAAAAAATAAGATAAAATAAAATAATTTATATATCAGATTATTATTAAATTTTTTAAAGTTGAATGTTAAGTATCCCATATATGCTTACTTCAAAAAATCAGTTTATAGACACTATACCTATTAGACATGTAAACTCATATATGACTTATAGGTTAATACATATCATTTATGTTGAGATTTACATGTTATTAATTATTACATTTACTTATGTAACTTTTCAATAGTGGAGAACCTATAATTTTCAACAAACTTGCTTGACGCATGAGCAATGCAAAAATCATTATATAATAAGTTCGTGCGTTATCAAAGATAGTAAAGAAAGATACCCCATAGGGATTTGTTCAAAAAATGTTAAACTAAGTCTTGGTTTAATACTATTCAGGAGAATTTATGTATTATATTACGATGGTTGTAAACCATAAGTAATCAACTCAAATTAATTATGAAAAATTTGAGAGTCAAGCAACAAGAATCTCTTGAAAGAGAAAAAAAACATTCATGTTTTCTCTCCATGATTTGCAGATCTCTGTTCTCGAAACACAGTAACCTGTAATACTCTTTCTGAGAGCCACAATTGTGGATAATTATGTCAATTCTCGAGAGGGTACCCTAGGAGTTGCTGATACTCAAAAATCATTGTTTATTTCCAAGAGAAACACTTAGTCTCATTACTCATTCATTTGTCAGCGGAAGACTTAGATGAAAATAGAGAATATTTATGTGGGCTCTCAACATCTAGAAAGAAATTATCACAACTAGACTTTTCAAGTCACGATGTCACTTATTATATCACACCTACAAGGAAGCTAATCGAATCCAAGGTACCTATCTTGAATCACTAAAAACTGGAAATACCAGCAAGTACTAACAACACAACCCCAACCTACCCAGAATATGGAAGTCATCTGCACGGAGGTACAATAGACTCAAGCAAACACTCATGTATGTAGATGATGATGATCATGATGATAGTAATAATAATAATAATAATAATAATAATAATAATAGTAATAATCATAATAATAATGATATACACATCCAAGAGAAATTCTTACATAGAAAGTCACCACTACAGAGTACAAGGCCAACTTCTGAATACAATAGACGACTGTCAAACACAAAGAGACTGCAGAATGTCCAGAGTTGTTTATGCTCACCAAAGTCTCCTAAATCATCCATAAGACTTTAAATTAGTCATCATGGCTAGTACTTGAACCTGTATAATAGGAAGATGTAGAAATGTAAGGGTAAGTACTGGTAACAAACACCTAGTAGGCATCATCAACTGGCTAAGTGAAATACAGTAACTATAGTATGTCCAAATATAGAAACTATATTAAAGCTAGAAATTTAATACTAGGTTAAGGATTAAGCATATCTATAAAATCACAGAACCCCCAACTGGATAACCCACATAGTCTGCAAGGATACTGATTGACGAACCCAAAGATCCAATATCAACTATGCTTAAGGCATTTAGATACCCAACAGTGTAGAGATAGAGGAGCTAAAAATATGGGAACCTAGCTAATAGTAAGTGTATCAGTAACATCCTCGTATACTAATGGCTAGTATCTAGTAACATATCACGACCCAAATGACAGAACCCAATAGAACCCAACTCCCAGTATCACAAAGCCAAGGTGTTGGACTGTACGTGGATGTAAGGCCATAATGTCTATGTCTGTAGGCCTCCTGAGCCTCCGTAAGCCTAGAGGGTGTAGACTACGATCACATATGTCAGAGTATTGAACATTACAAACAAGGTGGCAAGAAGTGATTCTGACAATATGGTCAGTTTAGTGGACCCTCGCCCTGAGCAAGTGAGTTTTAGGGACAACCATCTAAGTGGAAGAAGTGCAGGAATTGTTATGGAAGAGATGAGGTGGGGCATTTGGCTAGACATTATCTGCATCATGCACCCCTCACTCGGTTATCTCAAAGCTAGAAGACCAGGGTTTGTTGTCATTGTGATGAGGTTGGACACTTGGCTCATCATTTTCATCATCGTGTACCTCCTTCTCATACTTCCGGTTCTCAGCTAGCTCGTCCAGTTCCAGCATCGGTACCCAGGGACAAACCTCAAGCTATGAGAGGTGGTGCTAGAGTAGGTTGTGGTATATTGAGAGTTGGTACTCATGGAGTCCCACAAGTTAGTAGTATTCATAGAGTTTTTTATGCTATTCTAGATAGTGCTGAGGCAGAGGTTTCTGATGGAGTTATCACAGATGGTTCTGATATGCTGCCATTCAAATTAAGATTTATTTAATCCAGGCTCTACTTATTCTTATATATCAGCTTATTTTGAATTGGATATTGATATTATGTATGAGTTGCTTATAGAGCCTATCTGTGTTTTTACCCGTGAAATGCCTGAAAAAGTGCCCAATAATGTGCCTCAAAAATGCCCATTTTGTAATTTCCATATATCTCAAAATCTGTGCATGACATCACAAAATTAACTTGATATTCTTGATCAGGAGGCAAAATTGAGTAGGAGATGGGTATAACCCAAACTTTAGAGGACCCGTAGCAAAAAATAAATTTTGCCAACTTTGCAATTCTAGTGAGGGTCCACGACACCTCCGCGAAGCAGACCCATCGCGGAGATGTGTATTTTGTTGTCAGTTTTACTATTTTGGCCTAAGGCTTTAGGGTCTTGGGCCTAAGCCCTCCTATGCATAAAAATGTCTATACTTAGTTATTTTTCAAACCCATTTCATTCAAGACATTCCCCAAAATCCTCTCTTACACTTGGCCAATATTTCATCCAAATTCAACTATCCCAAACTCATTCCGGATCACAAGAAATTCACT
This sequence comes from Solanum sejunctum, assembly GCA_025642045.1. Classification (NCBI taxonomy): domain Eukaryota; kingdom Viridiplantae; phylum Streptophyta; class Magnoliopsida; order Solanales; family Solanaceae; genus Solanum; species Solanum sejunctum. Next base: position 3,783 of record JAOTQJ010192671.1, read on the forward strand.
CAAGCTTTAAGTTCTCATTCAAATATTCATCAATAAAATCCCCAAATTTGAGATATGTGGGTATCAACCATTGGGTCCTTTCATCCATGGTACCCAACCTTCTATTTCATGTAAATTACATGTTTTCAAGTTGGTTATCTTTGGGTATCTCCTATTATGAAATTTGGTTATAAACTATGTTGGGGTTTCATAAAATGTGATTGTTTATGCATATTTTGAGCTATGAATATATGACCTATTATGAGATTTGATGAGTCATCTCAAGGTATCTTGAATAAGGGTATTAGAAAGTAATAGTGGGTTGATTTACCTTGAGTTATCTCGATTGATTTCACTCTTGCGTTGCATGATTTTGAACTATATTACATTCCACCAAGTGTTTAATAAAATATCCGGTTAAGGATTTTTGAGTTGTTGATGATCTATTGTATGACTTATGAGTCTAGTGAATTTATGACGATGAAAGAAATGTATGTGTATGTTGAATTCATGAAAAGTATCTATAGTATTGCAAGTTGACTAGACCTTGTTAGGGGGGTGACATGCCCAATCACCTTGTGAGGCGGTGACAAGCCTTGACCACCTTGTTAGGGGGTGACATGCCCATACTACCAAGTTAAGGTGGATATACCTTGACCACCTTGATGGGGGGTGACATGCCCCTACTACTATGTTGAGGGGTATATACCTTGTCGGGGGGTGACATGACCGTACTACTACATTGAGGGGTATGTACCTTGTTGGGGGATGACATGCCCGTACTACAGTGTTGAGGGGTATGTACCTCAATCACCTTCCAAAAGGGTGACATGTCTGGGATTCCAAGTGCTAGTTTGCTTGGTCTATGATGATGGTCTCTTCCTACAAATGTAATATGCTCTATACAATCATGTTTTACTATAAGCATTGATCATGCATGCCATGTTGTTAGTATGCTATCCTTTGCTCATTATTATGCATTTTGACCTTGTTGCCTATCTCTTGTTGCATTGCATCCTACATACTTAGTACATTCAAACATACTAACACATAATCTATGCCTACATGATGTTACCAAGTAGGAATCGGAGCTCCTCACAATCATCCTCCACGTGGTTAGTTGTGATATCCTAAAGACAAGCTTTGGTGAGTCCTCAAGTTCGAGGACACTAGCTATACTAATCTCACTTATGTTATTTCTTCATGTTAAACTCTTGATAGTATAAGGTTAAGCCCTGAAAGTGTCTTGGCCCCCACCCAAGTCTATGTTTAGAGGTATTATCGGACAAGTGATGTAATTGTGCTATGTTTTTGACTCTTGTTTGTTTATGTTATCTAAAACTTTTCTTAGTCTCTTTATCCTTATTTATACTCTCTTTTTGTTGTTTAATTGTTTTCATGACCAAGGATATGTAGTTGACATGTTTAGTGACTTGTTTGGGGCCCCTTTATGTTCCTGTTTGCCATGTCACATCTTGGCCCTAGGATTGGGTCGTGAAAAATAGGGTATCAGAGAACTAGGTTGTTAATGGTCCTCCATATCTAACATACCACGTCGATTAGAGTCTTGTTTATGGTTGTGATGTGCACCACAACTATGAGCAAGAGGCTATGAGGTATCTTAGGAAATATTGCTCTTCTTCATGATCTATGTCGTGCTATAGAAGTTAAGCTAAGGGTTTCCCCTAATGATTAGTCTTTGTTATTTTAGATTATGCCTCTTCTAAGAGGAAGAAGACCCTGTACACTTGAAGAACAACTGGCTCATGAAGAGTTCTGGGATGTTATTACCATGTTAGCTCAATCTATGATGAACAAAATCAACCAAGGGGCCCAAGCCCCTCATGCTCCTACTGAGGCATCTAGGATGAGGGATTTCACAAGAATAAACCCACTGGTGTTCCATGGTTCCAAAGTAGATAAGGATCCTCAAGAATTTAATGATGAGGTGTACAAGGAGTTGTTTATTATGGGGGTTAACTCGGATGAGAAAGCGGAGTTGGTTGCCTACCAACTCAAAGGGATGGCCCAAATATGGTTTACTCAATGGAAAGTGGAGAAGGGGAACAACAATGTGATCCTTTGGGAGGAGTTTAAGGTGGCATTTCTCAACCAGTTCTTAACTCTTGAGCTAAGGGAGGCCAAAATGATGGAATTCATTAATTTAAAGCAATTGTCGATGAGTGTGAGGGAGTATCCTTCAAGTTCAACTAACTCTCTAAATATTCTCCACAATTGGTAGCCGAGCCAAGTTCTAGGATGAAAAAGTTTGTGATGGGTGTATTCGACTTGGTAAATAAAGAATGCTGTTCCACCATGTTGATAGGTGATGTAGACTTATCTCGCCTCATAACTTATACTAAACAATTATAGGGGAAACGTTAAGGAAGAGGAGAATGGGTGAGCACAAGAGGGACTGTTTTGAAGGTGGATTCCAAAATCCTAAGGGTGGCCAATTTCCTCAAGTCCAAAAGTTCCAAGGTCAAAGTTCTTCATATGTTCCTAATAGAAGGGTTGCTAATATTAATTAAAGATTCCAAGGTGGTGGTGTTGTGGTGCCTAATGCTATGTGTCCAAGATATGGTACAGGGCATAATGGCCCATGTTTGAGGAACACTAATGCTTGTTTTGATTTTGGTGAAGTGGGTCATAAGGTGATGGATTGTCCTCATAATCAAAACAAGGGTAGAGATGTCAGTTTACTAGGCCTAGGTATAAATGCGGTTCCTAGAGGAAGAGAAGGTCAACAAAGTGGTACCCGAAGGAAAAATCAGTTCTATGATATTCAAGGGAGGCAAGGGGTGGATAATATACCTGATGTCGTCACCAATATGTTAAAAGTCTTTGATTTTGATGTTTATGCACTAATACACCCAGTGATACTCTTTCTTTTATTACTCCTTTTGTTGCCAAAAAGCTTCATATTAATCCTGAATTGTTGTGTGAGCCAAATGAGGTGTCAAACCTTGTTGGTGAATCAATTGTTGCTAGAAAAGTCTATAGAAATTTTCCCATTTTCATTTTGCATAACATATTGCCTTTTATTTTATTGAGTTGGATATGGTGGATTTTGATGTCATTCTTGGGATGGATTGGTTGCATATATATTATGCCTCTATTGATTGTAGAACTCGTAGGTTCAAGTTTTGATTCCTAAATGAACCCGTCCTTGAGTAGGAGAGTCGTGTTGTGGTGTTCAAGGTTAGGTTCATTTCTTGCATTAAATACCAAAAGTTGATTTCTAAGTGTGTCTCTATCATCTTGTGAGGGTTAGGATTATTGAGTCCAAAGTCCTTCCTATAGAGTCGGTTCCAGTGGTTAATGAGTTCCTTGATGTCTTTTCTAATAAATTTCCTGGTGTTCCTCTCGAAAGGGAAATAGACTTTGGTATAAACCTCCTTCCCAATACTCAACACATTTCTATTCCCCCTTATCGTGTGGCCCCGATGGAGTTGAAAGAACAATTGAGGAATTTGTTAGAGAAGGGTTTTGTAAAGCCTAGTAGATCACCTTGGGGTGCACCGGTGTTGTTCGTGAAGTAGAAGGATGGTTCTCTTATAATGTGCATTGATTACTAGATACTTTATAGGGTCACCATCATAATAAGTACCCTCTACCAAGGATTGATGATCTTTTTGACTAACTTTAAGGGGCTAGTCGCTTCTCTAAGATTGATTTTTGGTTCGAGTATCACCGAGTGAAAGTGAGAGAGTGTGGCATTCCCAAGATAGCCTTCCGGACTAGGTATGGGCACTTAGAGTTTGTGGTTATGTCCTTCAGGTTGACTAATGCACTGGCTATCTTCATGGATCTTATTAATAGGGTCTTTGAACCCTACCTTGATTTGTTTGTGGTGGTATTTATTCATGATATCTTGATTTATTTTCATAGTGAGCAGGAGCATGTGGATTACTTAAGGAAGGAGAAGTTGTATGCCAAATATGAGAAATATGATTTTTGGTTGAAAGAGGTTGCTTTCCTAGTTCTTTTAGTATTGGGTGATGGTATTGAGGTGGATCCTAAGAAGACAGAGGTAATTAGAAATTGGCCTAGATCTTTGACTCCATCGGACATTAGAAGTTTTTTGGGCTTAGCGGGTTACTACCAGAGTTTTGTGAATAGATTTTCTTCTATTGCTTCTCCCATGAATATGTTGAGGTAAAAGAACACAAATTTTTTGTGGAGCGATGAGTATGAAAAGAGTTTCCAAACTTTGAAAGATAAGCTTGTCTCCGCTCCTATCTTATCTCTACCAAAAGGGTTGGAAGGGTTTGTTGTGTATTTTGATGCCTCATGAATTGGTTTGGGTTGTGGTTTGATACAAAAAGGTAAGGTGATGGCTTATGTCTTTAGGAAACTTAAGGTGCATGAAAAGAATTATCCTACGCATGATCTTGAATTGGCCACCATTGTATTTGCTTTGACAATTTGGCATCATTACTTGTATGAGGTGGATGTTGATGTGTTCACCGATCACAAGAGTCTCCAATATGTGTTCACCCAAAAAGATCTCAACTTGAGACAAAGAAAGTGATTAGAGATTTTTAAGAATTATGTCATGAGTGTGCATTATCACCCTGGTGAAGCTAATGTTGTGGATGATGCTCTAAGTAGGGTGTCTATGGATAGCCTAGCACATGTTGATGTTGGGGGCAAAGAAGTAGCTAGAAAGGTTCATCGATTGGCTAGAATGGGAGTTAGGTTGGAAGAGGTTGACAATGGTGGTGTGATAGTTGTTAATGGCTCTAAATATTTCTTGATTGAAGAGGTGAAGACAAAGCAAGATCTTGACCCCGCCTTGTTAGAATTGAAGACTTGGTGAGAGATGGCAAGGTGGAGGTTTTCTCACAAGTGGGAGATAGTGCCATTAGGTACCAAGGTAGATTGTGTGTGCCTTATGTTGATAACTTATGAAAGAAGATTTTAGATGAGGCTCATAATTCTATCATTTCTATTCACCCTGGTTCTACCAAGATGCATAGAGATTTGAGAGAAGTGTATTGGTGGGGTGGTATGAAGAGAGATATTGCTAAGTTCATATACGGTTGTCATAATTGCCAACAAGTTAATACCGAGCATCAAAGGACCATGACGTAGTCCAATATATAGAGATTTCTACTTGGAAGTGGGAAGAGATGAACATGGATTTTATGGTTGGGTTGCCTAAGACTAGAAAGAATTTTGATTCTATTTGGGTTGTGGTTTATAGAATGAAAATGTTGGCTTATTTTCTACTGGTCAAAACTACTTATGATGCCAAAGATTATACCAAATTATATATGGATGAGCTGGTTAGATTGCATGATGTGCCTTTGTCTATCATTTCAGAACGTGGTGTTCAATTCACTTATCATTTTTGTAGGTCCTTCCAAAGAGGTCTTGGTACCAAGGTTAAGCTTAGTACAACCTTTCACCCTGAAACGGATGGCCAAGATAAAAGAACTATCAAAACTCTTGAGGATATGCTAAAAACTTGTGTTTTGTAGTTTAAGGATAGTTGGTATGAACATCCTCCACTCATTGAGATTGCTTACAACAATAACTATCATTCAAGCATTGGTATGACTCCTTTTGGGGCTCTCTATGGTAGACATTGTAAGTACCCAGTTAGACTGTTTGAGGTGGGGGAGATGGCTTTGCTAGGCCCAAATTTGGTTATGTAAGCTATTGAGAAGGTGACGTTGATAAAGGAAAGATTGAAAATTGTCCAAAGTAGACAATTTGCCGATGTAAGGAGAAGGGATCTTAAATTTAAGGTTGGTGATTGGGTCTATTTGAAGGTCTCATCCATGAAGGGCATGGTTTGTATTGATAAGAAGGATAAATTGAGTCCAAAATTTATGGGTCCTTATAGGGTGTTGAGGAGAATTTGTAAGGTGGTCTATGAGTTGGAGTTGCCTAATTATATGAATATAGTTTATCCTGTCTTCCATGTGTCTATGTTGAGGAAGTGCATGTGAACCCAAGCGCTATTGTACCTCTAGATGTTGTGGGAGTTGTTGAAGATATCAAAAATTCAACTTCATATTCTTGTTCAGGGGGCAAAATTAAGTAGGAGATGGGTATAACCCGATTTTAGAGGACCCGTAGCAAAAAATAAATTTTGCTAACTTCGCAATTCTAGTGAGGGTCCACGTCGCATCTCGAAGATGTGTATTTTGTTGCTAGTTTTATTTGTTTTGGCCTAAGGCTTTGGGGACTTGCGCCTAAGCCCTCCTATGCATAAAAACACCTATAATGTCATTTTGAACCCCATATCATTCAAGACATTCCCCAAACCCTCTCTAAACATAGCCAGTATTTCATCTGAATTCAAGTGTCCCAAACTCATTCAAAATTGCAAGAAATTCACTCAAGCTTCAAGTTCTGATTCAAATCATTATCAACAAAATCGTTATATTTGAGGTATGTGGGTTTTAACCATTGAATCATTCCATCCATGGTGCCTAATCTTCCGTTTCATGTAACTTGCATGTTTTCAAGTTGGTTATCGTTTGGTATCTTCTATTATGAAATTTGGATGTAAACAATGTTAGGGTTTCTTAAAATGTGATAGTTTATGCATGTTTTTAGCTATGAATCTATGGCCTATTATGAGATTTCATGAGGGATTTAAAGGTATATTGCATGAGGGTATTAGCAAGTGTTGGTCGATTGATTTACCTTGAGTTTTCTCACTCAATTTCACTCTTGAATTGCATGATTTTGAAATAGCATTACACACCTGCCAAGTGTTTGATAAAATATCTGATGAAGGATTTTTGAGTTATTGATGATCTATTATACGACTTATGCGTCTAGTGAGTTTATGACAATGAAAGGAATGCATGTATATGTTGAATTCATGAAAAATATCTATAGTATGGCAAGATGACCATACCTTGTTGGAGGTGACATACCCAATCTCCTTGTGAGGGGACGACAAGCCTTGACCACCTTGTCGAGGGGTGACATATTCGTACCATGATATTGAGGGGTATATACCTTGACTACCTTGTCGGGAGGTGACATGTATGTTCTACCACGTTGAGAGGTGTATACCTTAACCACCTAGTCAGGGGGTGACATACCCGTTCTACCATGTTGAGGGGTATATACCTTGACCCCCTTATTGTGGGGTGACTTGCCTGTACTACCATATTGAGGGGTATGTACCTCAATCACCTTCCAAGGGGGTGACAGGCCTTGGATTGCAAGTACTAGTTTGCTTGGCCTATGATGATGGTCTCTTCCTACATGTGTAATATGCTCTACACAAGTATGTTTTCCTATAAACATTAATTGTGTGACATGTTATTAGTATACTATCCTTTGCTTATGATTATGCATTTTTGACCGTGTTGCCTATCTCTTGTTGCATTGCATCCTACATACCTAGTACATTCAAACGTACTAACGCATACTCTATGCCTACATGATGTTACTATGTAAGAATCGAAGCTCCTCAGGATCATCCTCCGCATGACTAGTTGTGATATCTTGAAGATAAGCTTTGGTGAGTGCTCAAGTTCAGGGAAACATGCTATAATACTCTCACTTATGTTATTCTTCATGTTGAACTATTGATACTATGAGGGTGAGCCTGAAAAATGTCTTGGCCCCCGCTTAAGTCTATGTTTAGAGGTGTTGTTGGACAAGTAATGTAATTGTGAAATATTCTTGACTCTTGTCTGTTTATGGTTATCTAAAACGTTCCTTAGTTCATTTATCCTTATTTTTACTCCCGTGTTGTTGTTTAGTTACTTTTACAACTAAGGATGTATAATTGATATGTTAAGAGGCTTGTTTGGGGTCCCTTCGGGTTTCCATTCACCATGTCACATTTAGGCCTTATGCTTGGGTTGTGACAACCCAGATAGGTGAATTTTTAGTGGTGAATTGGGTATATCAAGGTTGTGTTGTTACTTTTATACAGATAGTTACTATTATTGATCTGATATTATTGGATATGGTTGATTTTGATGTAATATTGGGCATGGATTGGTCATTGCCTTATCATGCTATTGTTGACTATCATGCGAAGACCATGTCCTTATATTGCCCCAATTTGCCTCAGTTACTGTAGATTGGAGCACCTAGTTCCTATCCTAAGGGTGTTATTTCTTATATGCATACTTGTTGATTGATGGGGAAGGGGTGTTTTGCATATTTAATGATGTTTCTCAAGAGTCCCCATAATTGGAGACTACCAGGGTTGCTAGAGAGTTTATGGATATATTTCCAACTGATTTTGCCTGATATTCCTCTGGATTATGATGTTGACTTTTCTATTGATATAGAACTGGACACTAAGCCCATATCTTTTGCTACTTATTGGATGGGCCCGACTGAATTAAAGGAGTTGAAGGAACATTGGAAGATCTGCTGAAGAATGGCTTTATTCATTCGAGTGTATCTCCTTGGGGTGCTCCTATATTATTAGTGAAGAAAAAGGATTGCACTACGCATACATGTATTGACTATCATCAGCTTAACAAAGTGACCAACATGAACAAGTATCCCTTGCCTCATATTAATGACTTTTTTGACTAGTTGTAGGGTTCCTTGATGTTTTCCAAGTTTAACTTGCAGTCTAATTACCATCAGTTATTTGTTTGGGAGTCTGATATCTCGAAGACAACTTTTTAGGCCCATTATGGGCATTATGAGTTTGTGGTTATATCATTCGGGTTGACTAGATGCCCCTGCTGCTTTGATGGAGTTGATGAACCGAGTGTTAAGGCCCTATTTAGACATCTTTGTGATTGTGTTCATAGATGATATCTTGGTTTATTCCAAGAGCGAGGAAGATCATGTTTAGCATTTGAGAACTATACTCTAGAGATTAAGGGAAGATAAGATGTATGCAAAGTTCTCAAAGTGCGAGTTTTGCCTTGAGTCTATTGCATTTGTTTGTCAAGTTATGTCAAAAGAGGGTATTTTGGTCGATTCGACAAAGTAGTAGCTATTGTGAGTGGACTAGTCCTACTTCAGTGGCAGAGATTTGAAGTTTCCTTGTTTCAGAATGGTATTATTGATGTTTTGTTTAGGGTTATTTATCTATACAATCCCCATTCAATAGATTGACTCAGAAGGCTATGGTATTTCATTGGTCAGATGATTGTGAAACGAGCTTCCAAAATCTTAAGCATTTATTAACTTCAACACATATTCTCGCTACACCCAAGGAGGGAGTTCCACTTGTGGTATATTATGATTCTTAACGTGTGGGTTTGAGTGGCATATTAATACAAAAGAGGAAGGTGATTGCCTATGCTTCTAGACAACTGAAGGTGTATGAGAAAGTTACCCTACCTATGACTTGGATTTAGATATGGTTGAATTTGTGTTGAAGTTGTGGTGATATTACCTTTATGGAGTGCATTGTGAGATCTTTATTGATCATTGGAGTTTTAAATACATCTTTACTCCGACTAATCTAAACATGAGACAACGTAAATGGTTGGAGTTGCTTAAAGACTATGATACTTTTATTCTATCACCCCCGGAAGGCCAATGTTATGGAAAATTCTTTAAGCCGAAAGGCTAATATTATGGAGAGTTTGGAATTCTTGAGGGTTGAGGAGAGGCCCTTAGCTCTAGAGGTTCAGTCACTTACTAGGCTGATGGTCCATTTGGACATTTCTCCTCCTCAGAGTATGTTAGCCTTTGTTGAGGCCAAATCTTCCTTACTTCATCAAATATGTGCTCACCAGTTTGAGGACCCCAGATTATACATGATTCATGACTAAGTGTTGAGAGGTGAAACGTGGCTATTATTGATTCTGATGGTGTTTTGAGGGCTAATATAGAGTTTGTTGCCTAAAGTTTGGAATTGGGTGAAATTGATATTAGAGAAAGCCCATTGTGCTAGAAATTTCGTTCATCCTTATGTGTCTATGATGTATCATGATCTTAAACAACATTATTAGTGGTTGGCATGTGAAGAGACATAGCTTAGTTTGTGTCCAAGTGTTTGAATTGCCAACAAGTGAAGTATGAATGTCAAAAGTCAGGTGGATCAATGCAAAAGATGCCCATTCCCAAGTGGAAGAGGGAGAGTGACCATGAATTTTGTTACAGGTTTTCCAATGGCCTTAGGAAAATTTGATTTAGTTTGGGTGGTCATTGATTGTTTGACCAAGTTGGCACACGTCTTAGAGGTGAAGACTAGTTATAGTGTAGAGCAGTTGGCTAGGTCGTACATTCAAGACATTGTCAGATTGCTTGGTGTGCCAATGTCTATAGTATCAGACAGAGGGCTTGTGTTTACTTCTCATTTTTAGTGGGCTCTATAGTATGGTTTGGGTACTAGAGTGGATTTGAGTTTAACTTTTCACCATCAGACTGATGGTCAGTCAGCGCACACCATTCAAGTGTTGGCTGACATAGTTAGGGTTGCGTTATTGATTTTGGGGCCTGATAGGACCATTACTTGCCATTGGTGTAGTTTACGTATAGCAACAATTACCATTCTAGCATCCAGATAGAACATTTTGAGGTTTTGTATAGCAGGAGGTGTAGATCCTCGATTGGATGGTTTGACTCTAGTCCAACTGAGGTTTTTGGTGTAGATTTGCTTCATGATTCCATGGACTGGGTCTGATTGATTCAAAGTAGACTTTTGATAGCCCAGAGTCACCAGAATAGTTATGTTGATAGGAGGGTTAGGCCTCTTAAGTTCTCTGTTGGTGATAGTGTTTGGCTAAAAGTCTCACCAATGAAGGGTTTGATTTGATTTTGGAAGAGGGAAAAGTTTAGTCCCAGATTTATTGACCCATTTGAGATTTTGAGCAGAGATGGTGAGGTAGACTATGAGTTGGCATTACCACCGATATTATCTTCTGTGCATCCTATTTCCCATGATTCTATGCTCCGCCAGTACATTCTAGATGAGTTCTATGGGATTTCTTATGATTCTGTTGAGTTGGGTCCAGATTTGTTCTTTAAAGAGAAACCTCTAGCTATATTGGAAAGAAAGGATCGAAGATTGAGATCGAAAGATATACCTTCAGTGAAGGTTCTGTGACGACACCATTCTGTTGATGAGGCTACTTGGGAGTTGGAGTATGACATGTGGTCTTAGATATCCCAACCTTTTTGAGGCTTCAGGTACTCCTTTATTCCTTATGTTCGAGGACAAATATTTTTTAGTTCTGAATGAGGTAATGACCCATATAAGGACGAAAATTCTTTTTAGTGGTCAATGATGTAATGAGCTACCTGGCCATTATGGCATTTTTTATAAATATTACAATTTCACACTTTCATAAGTTGCTTTGTTCCTATTTTGAACTATTTGAATGGTTGGAACTGGAATCCCGTGTCTTGAAAGTTGAAAAATATGAATTTTGGCATTTTTGGAGGTTTAAGTAATTGAAAAAGTGAGTTTTCATGTCCTTCTAATTTTTGGAGGTTGGATCAGGGATTTGTCGATTCCATTAGCTCCACAATGTCAAAACTAAACTACAAGAAGTTGTCGAACTAAATTTGGAGTTAAAATAAGGTTTTCTGGGCCCAAAGTTGTGATTTTCATCATTTTTGGAACCAAATTTGTTTTGGCCAACATTTGGAGTTTGAAACCTTAGATTGGAATTCTTATAGTTTTAGTGGCTCTAGATGGTGAAACTAACCCTAGAAATGGTCTTGTCATAATTTTTGGAGCTGTTGAGTGTAGTTTTGATATTTTTGAGTTGTAAACTTTTTTTTATTTGACTTGCATTGATAAATGTGTCATGGAGAACTCACCATAGATTTCTGATAATTTTGTTGAGTTTGGATTGCTGTTTCTAGAATGGATATATATATATAGTTTGTGAAATTCGTATTTCGAATGAGTTTTGAATGCCTATTTTGAGTTTTTGTTGAATTTATGTATTGCTGGTATAACCCTTTTTTACTCTCTGCATTCGTGGAAGTGAACGTGGTTCCTCTCCATATTTGCACTCAAGGGTCCGCATTTATAGAGATGTACATGGCTTTCCATCTAGGTTTGCGGAGGTAGACCTGGTTCTCCACTAGCATTCACTGAGTGTATTTAATACCTAGGCAGTGTTAAAACCGTGGAACACCATTTTCACTCCATTTTTGAACTTTCATAACTTTTGGGGCGATTTTGAAGAGAGAGTTTTAAGGAAATATTTTGGGCGAGTCTTTCTAACACTATTTTAACTATTTCTCATAAGTTTTAGCTTTATTTTGTCTTGAATTTCATGATTTTGAATGTCCATAATTAGGTATTTTTAGACTATGATTTAAAAACTTTAAATGGTGATTTCTCTTTTGATTTGAACTCGATTTTAGTGGAATTTTCATCTATCTACTCCATTTTTTGTGTAGAACCTTATTTTAAAGCCGATTGCTAGATTCAGTAACTTCAAACTTTAGCCCTAATTTTGACCATTTTGCCTCTAATCCTAAATTATGTGAATATGGGTATCAAAATGCTTCTATTGATGAGTAGTAACATTGTTGATAGTTGTTGATCGAATTAACGGATCCATTTGAGGACTTGAGTTGATTGAAAGCTTGTCCGAGTGTCATTTTGGCATCGTAGTAGGTACGGCTAACCCTTTGGGACTAGATTTGAGTTATTCATGTTTATGCAGTAATTTTAAGATTTAGGTTGATGTGTGAGCCAAAGGATTGATATGATTAATTCTTGATGAAAGTGTGATTTTGATTATGCCAAAAATTGAGTAAATGACGATCCTTTTGATAAATTGAGATGAAAAACTTTTGGTTTTGACGTATGTTGGATATTAATATGATAATATGTTACTTTTGACACCCTTTAAAGAAACAAACATGGTAAATTGATGATAATTGCAGCACCGTGGTTGTGACGAGTATAATGTGGGACTTGAAGAGTTCAGTTTCATTGATGTTTATATCATTGATGAGATAGACATGATAAGAAGTTTGTGGTTGACTTTGAAGTACTAGAGGATGCACTTGGCATAGCCATGATGTCATGACTATTTTATATTTCATCCTCCTGTCTTATTGTATATGATTACTTGAATTGTGGCATTGACATGTATATTTCTCAAACTATGTATGTATCAAAGAGACGCTGAGATATTGAGATAGTCACACTACTTGATATCTAGTTGTCAGGGCTAGAGTCCACTGAGGCATATCTTGTTAGATGTATAGTAATGGCATGCGTTGCATCTATATTGCATTGGTCCTTTGATAGCTGTTTTATTTGAGATCTACTTAATGGAGCCAGAGTCCGTCGAGACATACTATATTTGATATATATCTAGTTATTGTTGTTATGCATCTATATATCATTTGATGGCGCTAGAGTCTGCTGAGGCATGTTAGCGTAGTTATGCATCTATATATTCTATTATTGGCATGTATTCCTTATTATATCTCTATATCAGCGCCAGCATCTGCTAGGGTATCTTCGGCGCCAGAGTCCGTCATAGTACTTTAACCCTCTTCATTAGTGCCAACATCTTGAGATGAGATGTCCCACACAAGCAAAATGTAGGAGAGATGCTGGTTATATAAGTAAAGGAATGATCTATATATATGCCTTTTGGGGTGAGCCCAAAGGGACAAATCTGTGATGAGCTAGGCCCAAGAGTAGATTATACTTCACAGCATTGGGCCAAGTTGTTACATGAGTTTCAAGAGAGAAAAAAGGGCTAGGGTTTGAAGTCAATCATGTGAATTCTTCCAAGCTAGTTAAAGGTTGAAAACTTTTAGGTATGTAAGGCTAACCAAAACATGGATTCTATTCTTCCATGTGCCCTATAACCCAAATTGATGGAGTTATGAGTAAATTGAGTATCCCATAAATGTTTCTTCAAGGTTCGTCTTAAATTCTAACATATCTCACATAATCTTGGATGAATTACTATTTTTATGAATTAAATGATTTTGCCAACTACATGTACCCTGGCATGATTTCTAATTTTTTTCACATATTTTACTTACATGAGCATGCACGAGCATAATTTAAGCCTAAAGAGTCTATGGAATCCCAAAATGCTTTAGTTCTACATTTGTTTTCCTAAATGCTATGAGTTAGAATGATGCATGATTGAGTCTTGACGAGTCAAGAATTGAACCTTAAAATTATATAATCAAAGGGTTGAGAGTTGATGTGATGAGTTGAGTTAATAAATATCCAATGTGACTAAAAGAGTACATTAACCAAAGGTTTGATGTCTTATGATCATATTTAGTCTTGGGAGGAGTATTGAGCTCTAAATTGAGTAAGAGTAATTCCAACTCAAACTTAATAACTACGTAGCCATCATAAGAGAGGATTGAACAGTATGTTTCTTGTGGTCTCAAAATGAGGACATGATGTTACTAATTTTAGATCCATCAATGGGATATCCTATACCTTAATAAGGTATTGGATGGATATGGCAATGACATTGCTTTGTTTATTATCACCGGCTCATAGGTGATGGTTGTTGGTTAGAGAAACTTTCAAATAGGCCTTGATTGTGCTCTGAGTGGATGGGATATAGATTATAGTGAGTAGTAATTATATAAATTACATTCTTACTTTATACTCTTGACATGATGATTGAGTTTCCTATTTCTTTAGTTAAGCTATTTAAGTTGATGTTATTCTTCCTTTACATGTTTCTTTCTTCCATTTACATACTTGTACATTCCATGTACTGATGTCCATTGGGCTTGCATCTTTTCACGATGCAGAGGCAGGTACTAGTGGTCATCAATAGGCGCCCCGTTCAGGACGTACTTGCTTTCAGTTGATTTATGAGCCCTCCCTTACTTTCGGAGGACATTATGTTTCTTTTCTAGCTTTGAATTTAGACTTATTTTATTCTATTTTTGAGGTAGCAATGGGTCTATCATCGGCACCATTTAGTCAGATATGTAGAGGCTTTATAGACTAGATTGTTAATGTGATTCATTGTTATTTTTGAACAGTTTCTTTCAACTAGGCTGTCTCAATTAATGGATAGACTGTTTGGCCTTTGGCCGTTGATTTTCATTTTATCATTACTTTTCATTTAAGTATTCTTATTCATGGATTTTTTTCCCTATTTGAATGTGATGAGGCTGAGTGGGTCATTTAGGAACTAGCAATAGTCTGTGAGTATTGGCCATGCCAAGAGTACCCTCTCGGGGCATTACAAACTTGGTATCAGAGCCACTTTTATGTTAGCCTTGTTGTTGTGGATTAGAGTTCTACTGAGTTTAAGTGAATCCTAATTAGGCGATACAAACCTCAGTGCTGAGTATACACGAATCCTATATAGTGGGGCAAACCTCAGCGAGGATGCTGAGTTTATAGAGGGGGTGTATATAACAACTCATCTTGAGATGAGATGTCCCATATCGATAAAACACAGGAGAGATACTTGGTATATAAGTAAAGGACTAACCTATCTACTATGAGGTGCCTTTTTGGATGAGCTCAAAGGGACAAATCTATGATGGGCTAGGCCCAATAGCGGACGATACTTAACAGTGTTGGACCATGTCATTACACTAGTGTCCGCCGAGTTGTCATCAATGCCAGTGACTATCGTTACATTTGAGAGACCTAGTATATGGTCTGATGATATCTCTATGGGTTCTACCTTATAGTTTCAGCTCGGTAGATATATGTACATTGGTGCTAGAGCCCGCTGAGGTGTCATCAATACCAGAGTCTGTCGACATATGGTATGATGTGATCTCTATGGATTCTACCTTGTAGATTCAGCTCAGTAGATGTATACATGAGCACCAGAGTCTTTCACATTTCCTTCTCCTGATTACTTCTATACATTGTATATGCATTGCATCTTTGACTGTCACTGATATTTTATTCTACTAGTATATATATGGTTTACATTATGAACTAACCCTTTTATTGCAAGTGATAGTATTCTTCATTATTACATGCATGCTCAATTTCTCTTATCCAGTCGGTTGAACCTACTGGATGCATTTTAGTGTACCCACCCCTACTTTGTTTCCTCCTTGTATATCATGCACAGGGTTCAGGACAGGATAGTTGACCATTGCATCTGAGTATTATTGATACCATCCAGATCTCAACGGTGAAGCTCAAACTTTGAGTCACCATGGATCTTTGGGTCCTCTTTTTATTTTCTTATATCTAAGTCTATGTATCAGATATTATGAGATAGTACTGTATTAGCTTTTGAGATAGTTTTATCTACCCTTCAGTACCATTTTAGATGCTTTTGTACTCATGACTCCATGTTTTTGGAGATTTCTTATATCTTTTGAGTTTCTTTTCACTTTATTTGTCTTTCTTTAGTTGCGATCCATTTTGGGTTGTGACACCAATTATGGGATATATCTATTATCTTAGTAGCTCTTTACTTCTGACTTCCAAGTTTTGTGAGGTGTTATTCAATTATACATATATATAATCATTATTGGATCCTTATCATTAGTTAGTTTTTGCAAATTGTGATTTTTAGCTAGTTATTTGCCCTTACACCTATTATTAGTTGCTTGTGGTCGTGAGTTGGCTTACCTGCTAGTAGTACATGGTAAATGCCATCATGCATCGAGATAATGGATCGTGATGAGTTGTTATGAGAGCACTTGGTTGGTTAATCTCACTTATAGAGCTAATGTCTAGTAGATTCTTGTGGATAAATACGGAGATGTCCATGACTCATCATTCAGAGGCTTTAGGATGTCATTATGAAATGTACTCCATGATTGTATCACTTCGTGCAGTGTATGTTTTGTTGGCTTTGAGAAATCTCATTGGTCTCACTCTTTTGCATTGTATGCTCGCAAACATGGTGCCCATTCACAACCCAAAATTTTAGGTCGTGATGATGTTAGTTCAACCCTACCTATAGACAAGTCAACCCAACCAAAGTTACCTATCCAGAATAACTAAAATGGCAATACTAGCAAAATACCACTAACACAACCATAACCCAAACAGAATCTGGGAGTCGCCTGCACAGAGGTATGATGTGCCGCATAAATACTACACTTTTAATGCCTTAAACAAAGATTTTTGTATGTTCTCAAAGTGATGTTGGTATATTTTATCTGTTTTTTTTTGGTTTTATAGGAATACAATATTCAAGAGTTTTTTTTTGTGAAGATTGCATGATTTAACAGTTTTGGTGATGTACGAGATCACCTATGGGATGTGGTTTGATCCACTAGTCATAGGTGGAGGTTTGTGGTCCTAATCTCGTGATGGGCATAATTTTTGAAGTTAAAGCTGCAATTAATAGAATGGGTTGTGGAATGTTCCACGACCCATAAACTTGTCTATAGAAAAAGGCCTAGAGTTTGTGAAGGTTTTTGAAAGTTAACAAGACGAAGGAGTCTACAGTCCGTGGTCCAAATTATGAGCCATAGAAGGAGTCTCATACATGGGAGACATTTTTCACAGGAAAAGTCTACAAAACTACATCCATGAGCCGTTAATTGAGTCACGGCCTATAAATTTGCTCATCCATGGTCTCTAATCCAATTTTTCTAATCAGTTTAGGATTTGGTTTTCTTTTCTTATAA
>JAOTQJ010192682.1:0-21244 GCA_025642045.1 Solanum sejunctum
TGAGGCCAAGAGGGTCAGCTTTGAAGGTAGGTTTCAAGGTCCCAAGGATGGCCGGTTTCATCAAGGCCAAGGGTCTTTTGATGTTCCTAATAGGAGGTTTACTAATGACAAACCCAAGGGTCCAAGGTAGTGGTGGTGTGGTGCTTAATTCTATGTGCCCAAGATGTGGTAGAGGCCATGATGGCCCATGTTTCAGGAACACCAATGCTTGCTATAGTTATGGAAAAGTGGTACACAAGATAATTGCTTATCCTCGTAATAAAAATAATGGTAGAGATGGTCATCCATAATGCCGACGAGCAAATGCAATTCCTAAGAGGATAGGGGGCCAACTAGGTGGTGCCCCAAGGCACAATTTATTCTATGCTCTTCAAGGAAGACAAAGGGTAGATGAGGTGCCCGATGTCGTCACCGGTATGATAAAAGTCTTTGATTTTGATGTGTATCGATTGATAGACCTGAGTGCCACTCTTTCTTTTGTTACTTATTTTGTTGCCAAAACATTTCATGTAAAACCAAAATTATTATGTTAGCTATATGAAGTGTGTACACCTGTTGATGCATCCACTGTTGCTAGAAGGGTCTATAAAAATTATCCTATTCCTATTTTCCATAAAGTGTTGCCTTGTGATTTTGTTGAGTTGGATATGGTAGATTTTGATGTCATTCTTGGGATGGATTGGTTGCATGCATATTATGACTTTATTGATTGTAGAACCTATAGGGTCAAATTCCAATTCCCTAATGAACTCGTCCTTGAGTGGCAGAGTCATGATATGGTGGTTAAGGGTAGATTCATTTCTTGCATTAAAGCCCAAAAGTTGATTTCTAAGGGTTGTCTCTATCATCTTGCAAGGGTTCGGGATGTTGAGTCTAAATTCCTTCCTAATGAGTCAATTCTAGTGGTTGATAAGTTCTGGATGTCTTTCCTAGTGAGCGTCCCGGTGCTCTTGCCGAAATGGAAATAGATTTTGGCAAAGACTTCTTTCTCGATACTCAAACCATTTTTATTCTCCTTTACCGTATAGCCCCGGCAAAGTTAAAGGAGTTGAAGAAGCAATTGATGAATTTGTTGGAGAAGGGTTTTATTAGGCCTAGCCAATCATCTTGGGGTGCACCGGTCTTGTTTTTGAAAAAAAAGGATGGTTCTCCTAGAATGTGTATTGACTACCGGCAACTTAATAGGGTCACCATAAAGAATAAGTTCCCACTACCAAGGATTGATGATCCTTTTGACAAACTTTAAAGGGATATTCACTTTTCTAAGATTGATCTTCTGTCCAGGTATCACCAAGTGAAAGTGAGGGAGTGTGACATGCCCAAGAAGGCCTTCCAGACTAGGTATAGGCACTATGAGTTTGTGGTTATGTTCTTCGAGTTAACTAATGCACCAGCTATGTTCACGGATCTTATGAATAGGGTCTTTAGTCCCTACCTTGATTTGTTTGTGGTGGTATTTATTGATGATATCCTGATCTATTTTTGTAGTGAGGAGGAGCATGTGGATTACTTGAGGGTGGTATTGCAAATCTTGAGGGAGGAGAAGTTGTATGCCAAATATATGAAAAATGTGAATTTTGGTTGAAGGAGGTTGATTTTCTAGGTTATGTGGTGTCGGATGATGGTATCAATGTGGATCCTAAAAAGATGGAGGTGATTAGAAATTGGCCTAGACCTTTTACTTCATCGGACATTAGAAGTTTCTTGGGTTTGACGGGTTACTATCGGAGGTTTGTTGGTGGTTTCTCTTCTTGTGCTTCTCCTATGACTAAGTTGGCCCAAAAGAAGGAAACACTTGTATGGACAGATGAGTGCATAAAGAGTTTCCGAACCTTGAAATATAAACTTGTCTCCACTCCTATCTTATCTCTACCAGAAGGGTTGGAAGGGTTTGTTGTGTATTATGATGCCTCACGAATTGGTTTGGGCTGTGTTTTGATGCAAAATGGTATAGCTTATGCCTCTAGACAACTTAAGGTGCATGAAAAGAATTATTCTACCCATGATCTTAAATTATCTGCAGTGGTATTTGCTTTGAAAATTTGGTTTCACTACTTGCATGGGGTTCATGTTGATGTGTTTCCCGATTGTAAGAGTCTCCAATATGTGTTCACCTAAAAAGATCTCAACTTGAGACAAAGAAGGTGGTTAAACCTCCTTAAAGATTATGATATGAGTGCATTATCACCCCGGTAAGGTTAATGTTGTGGCTAATGCTCTAAGTAGGGTGTCTATGGGTAGCCTAGCTCATGTTGATGATGGTGGCAAGGAGGTGGCTAGAGAGGTTCATCGGTTAGCTAGATTCAGAGTTAGGTTGCAGGAGATTAACAATGGTGGTGTGGTAGTTGTTGATGGCTCTAAATCTTCCTTGATTGAGGAGGTGAAGGCAAAGAAAGATCTTAACCATGCCTTGTTAGAGTTGAAGGCCTTGGTGAGAGATAGAAAGGTGGAGGTTTTCTCCCGAGGGGGAGATGGTACCCATAGTTACCAATGTAGATTGTGCGTTCCTAGTGTTGATGACTTGAGAAAGAAGATTTTAGATGAGGCTCATAATTCTTCCTATTCTTTTCACCCCGGTTCTACAAAGATGTATAGAGATTTTGAGGGAAGTGTTTTGGTGGGGTGGTATAAATAGAGACATTGCTAAGTTTGTATCAGGTTACCACAATTGCCAATAAGTTATGAGCATTAAAGTATGGGTGGCCTAGCCCAATATATAGAGATTCCTACTTGGAAGTGGAAGGAAATTAACATGGATTTTGTGGTTGGGTTGCCTAAGACTAGAAAGCATTTTGATTCTATGTGGGTTGTGGTTGATAGAATGATGAAGTCGGCTCATTTCCTACTAGTCAAAACTACTTATGCTACTGAAGATTATGCTAGATTGTACATTCATGATTTGGTTAGATTGCATGGGGTGACTTTGTCTATCATAATGGATCATGGTGCTCAATTCACTTCTCACTTCTAGAGGTCCTTCCAAAGAGGTCTTGGTACCAAGGTAATGCTTAGTACGGCCTTTCACTCTCAAATGAATGGCCAAGCTGAAAGAACTATCTAAACTCTTGAGTATATGCTTGGAGCTTGTGTTTTAGAGTTTAAGGGTAGTTGGGATGGACACCTTCCACTCATTGAGTTTGCTTACAACAATAGTTATTATTCAAGCATTAGTATGGCTTCTTTTGAGGCTCTCTATGGTAGACATTGTAGATCCTCGATTGGATGGTTCGAGGCGGGGGAGATGGCTTTGTTAGGTTAGGATTTGGTTTTGTAAGCCATGGAGAAGGTAAGGTTGATAAAGGAAAGATTAAAACCAGCCCAAATCAATAAATTCCTATACCAATGTGAGGAGAAGGGATCCTGAATTTAAGGTTGGTGATTGGGTCTATTTGAAGGTCTCACCAATGAAGGGTGTGGTTCATTTTATTAAAAAGAGTAAATTGTTTTCAAGATTTGTGGGTCCTTATATAATGTTGAGGAGGATTAGTAAAGTGTCCTATGAGTTGGAGTTTCCCAATGATATCCAAATTCAAGTGTCCCAAACTCATTTTGGATCTCAAGAAATTCATTCAAGCTTCAAGTTCTCATCCAAATCTTCATCAAGGAAAATTCAAAATTGAGGTATGTGGGTTTTAACCATTGAGTCCTTTCACCCATGGTGCTCAACCTTTTTTTTCATATAAATTGCATATTTTCAAGTTGGTTATCTTTGGGTATATTCTATTATAAATTTGAATATAAACTATGTTGAGGTTTCACAAAATGTGATTGTATAAGCATGTTTTGAGCTATGAATATATGACCTATTATAAGATTTGATGAGGGGTTTCAATAAATCTTGCATGAGGGTATTACCAAGTGTTGGTGGGTTGACTTACATTAAGTTTTCTCACATGATTTAACTCTTCAATTGCACGATTTTGAACTAGCATTACACATCCGCTAAGTATTTGATAAAATGTCTGGTTAAGGGTTCTTGAGTTATTAATGATCTATTCCATGGCTTATGAGTCAAGTGACTTTATGATGATGAAAGGAATGTTTATATGTGATGATTTCATGAAACATATCTATGATGTTGCAAGTTGACCACACCTTGTTGAGGGGGTGATATGCCTCAACCACCTTGTCGAGGGGTGTTATGTCCATACTACCATGTTGAGGGGTATATACCTCAATCACCTTGTCGAGGGGTGGTAAGCCCATACTACCATGTTGAGGGGTAGATACCTCAATCGTCTTATCAGGCGGTGGTAAGCACGTACTACCAATGGGGGGGGTAGATACCTCAATCGCCTTCCAAGGGGGTGGTATACCTTGGATTCCAAGTATTAGTTTGCGTGGTCTATGATAATGGTCTCTTCCTACACATGTAATATGTTCTATACAAGCATGTTTTACTTTAAGCATTAAACACGCATGCCATAATATTATTATACTATCTATTGCCTATGTTTATGCATTTTGACTATGTTTCCTACCTACTGTTGCATTGCATCCTACATACTTAGTACATTCAAACATACTAATACATACTTTATGCCTATATTATGTTACCATGTAGGAAAAGGAGTTCCTCAAGATCATCCTTCACATGGCTAGTTGTGATATCTCGAAGATAAGCTTTGGTAAGTCCTTATGTTTGAGGACACTAGCTAAGCTACTCTCGCTTATGTTATTTCTTTATGTTGAACTCTTGATACTAATGAGGGTGAGCTCGAAAAGTGTCTTAACCCCCGTCCATTCTATTTGTCGCGGTGTATTTGGACAAGCTATGTAATTATGCTATGTTCTTGACTCTTGTTTGTTTATGGTTATGTATAACTTTCCTTAGTCCTTTTATCCTTGTCTTTTACTCTCTTTTTGTTATTTAATTGCTTCCACGACCAAGGATGTGTAAATAATATTCTAAGAGGCTTGTTTCGGGTCCCTTCGGGTTCCCATTCGCCGTGTCACGTCTAGGCCCTAGACTTGGGTCAGTATACAGGGTTGATGATCGTTCCATATTATTCTACTTATTTCTATTTCATTTAGTTATTTTATATACCGTATATTTCATGTACTTATGCCACTCAATGTTGCATCATTTTATGATGTAGATATAGGGGTTAAAAATCATCAACAGGCGCATCGCTGAGGATGTAAGCATTTCAACTGATTTAATGAGCCTTCACTATATTGGAGGATTCATTACATTCTTACTTATTAGAGTTAGATGTTGAGTTAGCTTTATTTTTTATTTGAGGTAGTCATAAATCTGTCATTGGCACCGCTTGATTATGATAGAGGCTTCATAGACTAGAGTCGAGTGTTGATGTTAAGACTTGTTAAGCTAGTTCTTTCTACTGGTCCTTTTATTTATTAATATTTCTTTGAGACTAGATAAGATGTGCCCATTACTTTCTTTTGTCTTCCATTGATTGGTAAGTTTCTCGATTGAATGAATGTGATGAGGCCAAGTGGTTTGCTTGGGGACTAGCAATAGTCTCTGGGTGCCGGCCACGTCTAGGGTACCCTCCCGGGGCATGACAATTTTCCATATACCTATAAAGTTAGTCATAACCTATATTTTTTCTTAACTTTAACATGCATGAAAAGTAAATGGCTTTAACAATAGTGACACTTTAAATGCACTATGGAGGTTGTTTTGTATCAGATCCTGAACTAAGGTATGCCAATGGTATCACTGATCCTAAAAAGATTAATATAGATGTTGAGTTACATATCATGTTGTTTCATAAATTAGCACTAGAATTGAGTTTTGATAAAGTTGAATCAGTTGAATATAAAGTCAACAAAAAAAGGTGATTACCACAGGTTAAATTCTAATTCAGATGTTTTAAATTTTTTTAGTAATCTGAATGGTGGGGACTTTATTGATGTATTTATGGTACATTACATATACCTATAGCTGTTGAACCAACTTTACTTCTTCCTTCTAATGCTGATGTGTCCTCCTCACCCAATGAAAAGGTCGATATGTGTTCCCTACCTAATGAAAGGGTTGGCGTGTGTTCCCCACCCAATGAATATGCTGATGTGTCTTCCCTACCTAATGAAAGGTCTAATGTGTCTTCCCCAACCAATGAAATTGTTGATTTGTCTTCCTCACCCAATTAAAGGGGTGATATGTCTTCCCCACCCAATGAGTTTGCTGGTTTGTCCTCATCCCCACCTAAAAAAAGGGTTGATGAGTCTTCCCACCTAATGAATTCGTTAGTTTGTCTTCCCCACCCAATGAATCTGTTGGTTTATCCTCACACCTATCTAAAAAAAGAGCTGATGTGTCTTCCTCACCTCTAAAAGATAGAGATGATGTGTCTTCACCTCAACTATTTGATGTCAATGAAAATGATGGTACTGATTTAAATGAAGAGCAGTTTCCTAGAGTAAATATAGATAGCACACTTTCTGAATTTGATTCACTATATGATGCTGAGGAAAATATTGATGATTTGAGTGATGTGGATGAAGAGTTGGTTCCCTAGACAATCTAACATCTAAGAATAGGTTAAAAAAAAGGTTGATAGGGTAAATCTAGATGAGATACCATTTGGTCCTGTAGGTATAGATATTGGTTTTGAAGATATTTATAAAAACTAAAAGGGAAGATTTAAAGGCAAATTAGGTGGTAATGAGCCTTATTTTGATAGCTCAGATCCTGAGAGTGATATTGGTGAAAATAAAAGGGACCGTATTGAAAATGATGAAGTATCAGATTCACCACCTAGGAATTCAAGTAGCAAATCTACTTTGACCCAACTGCCAAAGAGATCATATTTCAGTTATATATTATTATTGTGAATCATATTAAGTTTAGGGAGGCACTGTAAACCTACTCCATTTAGAAAGGGGTAAATATTAAGTTGAAACCTAATGAGAAGGAAAGAATAAGGGCAAAGTGTAAGAAAAAGGGTTGTCCTTGGCATATTCTTGGAAGTCTTCAAGGTAACACTGGAAACTTCATCATGAAAACAAATTAACTTGTCCACAAGTGTTGTTAACGAACCAGAAACAAATTGTGTAATCTAGTTTGGATCAGCAAAGATTAAAAGAAGAGGATTATGAGTGAGCCTACCATCAAACTGCATCGAATTCAAAGTTTGATTAGGAAGAAGTATGGTTTGTATGTTAATAAAACAAGTTGTAGAAAGGCAAAATTGAATGTTATGAATAAACATTTGGGTGATTTCGAAGAGAAGTTTGCTAGACTATATGATTATGCTAAGAAATTGAACAACAGACATCCTACAACCACTGTATCTATTAGGACATCAAAGAACAAAATTCCAAGAAAAGTGGTGTTTATGGGCATTTATGTATGTCTAGGTTCCTTAAAAAGTGCATGGATTGAAGGGTGTACAAGGATAATTGGCTTGCTGGTACATTTCTCAAGAGTGTAAGTAAAGATGAGTTGTTATCTTACATTTTCAAAGATAGACATAATCGAATGTACCCTATAGCATGGGCAGTGGTTGATAAAGAGACCAAGGACACATGGTCTTGGTTTCTTAAGTGCATTAAGCATGATTTGGAGATTATAGAAAGTGCAGGTGAAGGACTAACAGTGATGTCTGATATGGATGAGGGTTTTGGGAAATGTCGTGAATGATATGTGGTTTCAAAATAACTAAGTATAGAAATTTTTACGCATAGGAAGACTTAGTCCCAAGACCCAAGTGCTATTGTGCCTTCAGTTTTAAAATTATGATACTAAATTATTGAACTATAGAAACTGAAGGTGAAGTACTAACATTATTTCCTGTTGTGCCTTCAATGTTCTTTGTTTGATAGGGTCTTCATTTAGTACTTAATGAATTATTACCAAATGTTAAACTCAAATGGTGTGCTAGACATATATGGGCCAACTAGAAGAAGACTTGGAGAGGTGAAGAAAAGAGAAGAAAATTCTAGCAGGTTATCAGGGCATCATTTGAGGTATTGCTACAACATAAACTTGATGAAATGAATCTGTTAGGACAAGTTATTGTGAAAGATCAGTTAAAGTATAATAAAGAAGCATGGTGTAGAGCATTTATTAAAGAACATAGCAAGTGTGATCTGATTGAGAACAACATATGTGTGACTTTCAATAGTTGGATTATAGATGCTAGATTCAAATCCATCATCACCATGCTAGAGGAGATTAAAGTCAAATTCATGGAAAGAATGATCAAATGAGAGAGTGTTCTGAAAAATGGATTACTGATGTATCACCAATGGCTATAGAAATTCTTAGACAAAATATTGAACATGCAGCCAACTTTGATGTGAAGTTTAATGGTGATATTGGCTTTGAGATGCATGATCCACCATATAACCATGTTGTTGATATCAAAAAGAAGGTTTGTAGTTGTAGGTCATGACAGTTGAAGGGAATTTTTTTTACTCATACAATTATTGCAATTCATTTTAAGGATTAGGTGATTGAGTCATTTGTTGAAGACTGGTATAAGAAGGAAAAATATTGAAGTCTTATAATAAGTTTGAATTGAGTCAATTGTTGAAGACTATTATAAGAAGGAAACATATTGAAGGCTTATAATAAGTTTATTCAACCTATGACAAACATCAAGATATGGTCAAAAAGCTCAAGGCCAACCATTGAGCTACCGAAATTACTCTTATGCCAGGAAGACAAACTAAAAATAAGACAAAAGATAATGATGAACCTGGTAAGAAGAAGTTCGAAAAGGTCATAAGAAAGGGAAGAAAAATGAAATATTCTGTGTATAAGACTTTTGTACATAACAAGAAAGGATATTCAACTCTAGTAATTTACTGAATTCTACTCTTATAGTTACTGAATTTAGTAACATGAACCTCTAAGTGAATTCTATTCTTGTTAATTATGTTTGTGACTTTAATATATGCTTGTAGAAAAATAATTTCACTATTGGAAATTCAACTATTGGGACTTAAGGAAGTGTTAGAGCATCCACTACATCTGATTTTATAAGTATTGCAGTTGGAAGTGAATCAAGTGTAAATGTACCAGCAGCAAGTCTAAGTGCACCTGCCTTAGCAGCAGGTCCAAAAGCACCTGCCTCAGCAGCAGGTCCAAAAGCACCTGCCTCAGCAGCAGGTCCAAAAGCACAAGCCTCAGCAGCAGGTCCAAGTTCACCTGCCTCAACAACAGGTACAAATGCAACTGCCTCAGGTGGTATGAGCTCTGAAAATGTTACATCAGGTACTCAACAATCAACTTCTGCTGAACAAAAAAGGTGCAACTCTTAGATATAAGAGACCAAGTCAAAACAAGGAAAAAATAGTTGGTTTTGGCATGCTATTTGGATCAAGTGGCAGTGCAATAAAAAGGGTATGTTTTTATAATTTAGTGGCAGTTCTGTATAGTCTTACATATATTCTTACATAGCTTGCATAGTTGTAACATCCTAATTTTTTAAAGCTAAGATTGAACCATCTTTCATATGATGTAAGATTTTAATTGATGATTCTTAATTGAGAATAGTTGTTAAAGTCAATTTCTTAGTATTGGGATAGAATTGGAGATGATCTAAGGTTACATGAATCCTCTAGTACGAAGTTAAGCTAAAAAAACTTTCATAGGGATTGAGTTCTGATATAAGATTTTGTAAAGTTAGGTGGACCAATAACTTTTAGGTTCTATATAAATTCAAGGATCAATTCCTAAGTACTTAAACTATATTAGATGTGATTTAGAGTCATAAAGAATCTTTTACATTAAGTGAAGTTCAAGAATTTCTACCGGCTAAGTTTTGGTATGAGTAGATAGAAAGGTCAACTTCAAATGACTATATCTCCTAAAGTATTATAATTTAGGTGTCTTATAATATATCAAATTAGAAATCTTTGAATTAACATTCCAACACATCCAATTTGGCCTTAATCGGAGTTTAGATTAAAACGTTATGACCATTTACTGGAGATGTACAGAGTTGTCCAAAGTTCACGATAGCTCAGTGTCGTGGACTGGATACGGACTCTTTTGGACAAGTTAATGACATCTTTTTTATTATTTTATGAGGGTATATTAATTCTATAACCTTTGGGGGGTTATTTTAATGTCCAAAATGCATAGAAGTCAGTTTTTCATAAATAAAACCCTCTCCTTCGCTCCTAAACATAAACGCCCAAGAATCATCAAGTTAGGGTTAGCTTTCAAGATCCATTATCAAGGTAAGTTATTCTCCATAAATTTGAAGTGTCTCAACCCAATTTTCTTCATCTATTGATGAATATCTAAGAGAAATCTTAAATCATAACCTAGAGTTTCAAGAAAACGAATTCAAGAATTCCAAGAAAGAATTTCTTGATCCTTTTTTTCAAGAATTAGGGTTCTTTATCCAGAACTCTAAAGATTCTAACTCAAGAATTCAAGAATCAAAGAGAAGTCCTTCAACCAATTTTTTTTTTAAGTTCTTCCACTCTAAGGGAGCTACAAAGGGAATTTATTTTCTCAAGAACAATCATCAAGGTTCCAAGATCAAAGATTTTCTCCAAGAAAGCTAGGATTCATCAAGTTTGATTATAATACCAACTTTTTAGATATGTAAGGCACTAATAGCGTTGGATTGAGTTCATCCATGCGCCCCACATCTAAGTTTTTATTTTTTATGAGTATTGAATTGAGTAAAAACCTAGTTTTTGAATTTCAATTGAGTCAATTTTCCTTATCTTGAGTTTTATATAATGGTGAATTAAAGTTATTGTTATTTTAATATTGAAAATATTATTCGTGGTTACTTTCCCGTGAACCCTAGTTGAGTTAATGATCATAAATTTTTCCATATATTATTTGATATTGAGATTTATAATTTTAATGCATTAAATAAAGTATTTGATCTAAATCAAGGTTATGTATATTTTTATAGCAAGGATGATGATTTTTATGCATTGATTAAAAGGGCGATTTGAAATAGTATCTTATATATATATATATGTATATGTATATATATATATGTATGTATGTATGTAGTTTCAAAGAGCATGAACTTTGATCTTAAAGGAGTATGAGCATTGAGTTAAATGATGTTTTGAGAAGAGAGTTTTGATGAGATATGTATGACTTTTGAAGAATATTCATTTTTATAAAAAGCATATGATTTGCAATTGAAAGTGTTGATGAATTGAGATAAAATCGAATTGATAAAAAAGAAGGTCCATAATTTGAGGCTTGATGAGCTAATTTGAATTGTTAATAGATACAAGAACATATTTTTGGGAGAAGTACTTGCTCTGACTTGGGTAAAATTTGATAGAACTTAAGTCCCATAAATTACGTATCCAGTGTAGAATGGAGGCCTAGCATCTCTTGTCCCAAAAGAGAACTTAATTTGTGGATCCAATAACTTGAATTGTCTCTTACTCTGGCAAGGTATTGGATGGCTGCGGCAATGGCAGTGCAACGTGTTGTATCATCACTCGCTTATATGGTAATGATTGTTGGTTAAAGAAACTCCCTGATGATGAAAATTGAATTTGAGTTAATGAAATCGCATGTAATTGAGTTGATTTGAAAGGTACTGTTTTATATTACTATATTAATTTTTAAACTTGCATATCATATTGGGTTGAGTTGTGCTTTGCTTTTGTTATTTACTTTTCTCTCGATTTTTATTTAACTCAGCCATATTACAGACAGTATATTCTACATACAGACATTACTCGGTACTACATCATTTCATGATGCAGATACAGGTCTTAGAGATCCTTAGCAGATACTTTCTTGAAGATCTATTCAGTCTCAGATAGTGGTGAGACCTCCTTGCTTCCGGAGGAACCCTTTTGCTTTAGTTTTTTTTTAAGTATCTTAAGGTAGCCTTGAACATGTCTTGGCACCTTCTTATGAGTTGATTGAGGCTTCATAGACTATGTCAAATAGAGTAAAGTGGAGTCTGTCTTATTTTTAGAGTCTATTTTGGAAAACTATTATTATTTATTTAAATTGAAATATTAAGTTATTTTAATACGAGATATCTTGAAAATTATTTTACATGAGAATTTGAATGCCTACTTGAGTACTTTATTTTGTTTCATTAAGTATTTTGCTAATTGAATAAGTAAATTGAGACAAGTGGTTCGCTTGGAAACTAGCAATGATTTCTGAATGTCGGTCACGCCTAGGGTACCTCTCAGTGCATGACAATAGTCCTATAAGGACTAGCTCAGTTCATGCAAATATTGATCTTGGTTACAATTCCTATGGTCTAAGGTGGAAGGGAAGAGTTGAATTTACTAAAAGGCAACTACAAGAAGGGAGTTACAGAAGATCAAGCTCTTCTACAAGCACTCAAGCCATAAAAGACACTCAATTCACACCAACCACTCAAGGCACATAATATATTTGTCTATGTCTAGCTTAATGACTTGATCCCATCTATTTTTTGTTGTAACTTCATTGTCAATTGCTGATAAATTGTTATTGAACACTTATTTTTGTTTATGAAGTTGTGTTGAATTCTCAGTGATTATAACTCATTGTCCTTAATTTTTGCTTATTAAGTTGTGTTTCAATTCTCAGTGATTATAAGACATTGTGGTTGTTTTTTGCTTATGAAGTTGTCTCTGAATTCTCAGTGATAACAAGACATTGTATACCTATCATTAGCTTGAAGATTAGTGTTTCTAAAACTGATATTTGATTATTATTAACATTAAAGGTACAAATTAATACATATTAAAAACAACAGATAGAAACCAAATGACAACAATGACAATAACAGTGACCTCAATACTAGCGCTTGATCTCTCATGCCTTGCTTGTCTTCTTTGTCTTCCCTATCTTCTTTGTTCGGAAGTCATTGTCGTGTTGTTGATGTAATATTGTTTTTGGCTTGTTGTATCATTAGCATCAGCCCATTGAAAGAATCTACAACTATTACTAGAGGTATAGTTTTAGCAATTCCAAAACATTCTTCCAGGATTAGTTGGTGTCCTTGACATCCTAAGTTCAGCATGAAGTCCTCAATAGCAATAACAAATTTTCATGATGAAAACCAACAAAGTGAAGAAATGAAAATTCATGACTGGGAAAGAGAAGAGAAGAGAAGAATAGAACGAATGGAAAAACATAAAAAAAATTTAAGAGAGTAGAAAATCTCATGAAGAAGGAGAAGAAGAAGAAATTTGCCCAACAATGGTGATTTTCAAGAGCATTAATGTTGAGGGGAGGAAGAAGATGAGGGTCTTAAAGACCTAATTTATACTGTTATTAGTGTCTCACGCTCCAAGGTGTGTGTTTCACGCGCTCCTTACTTGCATTTGCCATATAGGATGCCATATCAAAAGTTGGATTTAAAAAGTAGAGTTTGATATGGTTTGGGGGTGCTTAGATGGTAAATGGTTAAGTAGGAGGGTCCAGAATACAATCGACTACAAGTACAAGGTCTCATTAGACCATTCCTCCTTCTTTAAAATACTCTGGTTTAGATAAAATTGTCACGACTCAAGCCTAGAGCCTAGACGTGACACAGCGAATGGAAACCTGAAGGGAACTCAAACAAGCCTCTTAGCATATCATTTATATATCCTTGATCGCGAAAGCAATTAAACAACAACAATAGAGTACAAATAGGGATAAAGGGACTAAGGAAAGTTTTTAATAGCATAAATCATAGAAAAGTCAAAACTCAAGAATAATACATCACTTCTCCAATAACACCTCTAACATAGATTAGGCGGGGGCCAAGACACTTTTCGGGCTCACCTTTTTAGTAACAAGAGTTCAACATAAAGAAATATCATAAGCAATAAGGAAAGTTTTTAATAGCATAAATCATAGAAAAGTTAAAACTCAAGAATAATATATCACTTCTCCAATAACACCTCTAACATAGATTAGGCGGGGGCCAAGACACTTTTTAGGCTCACCCTTTTAGTAACAAGAGTTCAACATAAAGAAATATCATAAGCAATAATAGCATAGCTAGTGTCCCAAACTTGAGGACTCACCAAAGCTTATCTTCAAACTGTCACAACTAGCCACATGGAGGATGATTGTGAGGAGCTTCGGTTCCTACATGTAACATCATGTAGGCATAAATTATGTGTTAGATCATTTGAATTTACTAAGTATGTAGGATGTAATGCAACAAGAGATAGCCAACATAGTCAAAATGCATAATCATAAGCAAAGGATAGTATATTAACAACATGGCATGCATGATCAATGCGTGATGTAAAATATGCTTGTATAGAGCATAATATGAGTGTTAGAAGATACCACAATCATACACCAAGCAAACTAGTACTTGAAATCCAAGGCATACAACACCCTTGGAAAGCGATTGAGGTATCTACCCCTCAATTGGTAGTACAGGCATACCACCCCCCGACAAGGCGATTGAGGTATCTACCCCTCAATTCGTAGTACAGGCTTACTATCCCCCTACAAAGATATTGAGGTATCTACCCCTCAACATGGTAGTACGGACTTATCACCCCCCAAAAAAAGCAATTAAGGTATGCACCCCTCAATATGGTGGTATGGACATAACACCCCTCGAAAAGGTGGTTGAGGCATACCACCCATTCAACAAGGTATGGTCAACTTGTAAAACCATAGAACTTTTCATGAAATCATTACATACAAATATTCCTTTCATCATCATAAAGTCACTTGACTCATAGGCCATACAATATATCATCAATAACTCAAGAATCCATAACTGGACATTTTATGAAACACTTGGTGGGTGTGTAATGCTAGTTCAAAATCATGCAATTCAAGAGTGAAATCCTATGAGAAACATTAATGTACATCAACCCACCAACACTTGGTAACACGTTCATGAAAGATACATTGAAACCCCTTATCAAACTTCATCATAGATCATCCATTCATAGCTCAAAACATGTTTAAATAGTCAACATTTTATGAAACCCCAACATAGTTCATAATCAAATTCATGATAAGAAATACCCATAAATAAATCAACTTAAAAACATGCAATTTACTTAAAAAGGAAGGTTGGGCACCATGAGTGCAAGGACCCAATAGTTGAAACCCACATAACTCAAATTTGGGGATTTTCTTGATGAAGATTTGCATGAGAACTTGAAGCTTGAATGAACTTATTGAGATACAGAGATGAGTTTGGGACACTTGAATTTAGGTGGAATATTTGGCTAAGTGTTAGAGAGGGTTTGGGGGAATGTCTTGAATGACATGGGGTTAAAAATGACTAAGTATAGTTGTTTTCATGCATAGAAAGTCTTAGCCCCAATGCCCCAAAGCCTTAGGCCAAAATTAAAAAAAATAGGCAACAAATAACACTGGTCCGCGCCCTAGCCGCGTCGCCCCAGGGGCACAGATCCTTATTATTTTTCGTCAACTTTGGAAAATAAATTTTGCTACGATTACTCTGAAATCGGGGTGATACCCATTTCTCACTAAATTTTACCCCCTGATCATGAAGATGAAGTTGGATTTTCGATATCACACACGAAGTTTTGAGATATATGAAAATTACGATTATGAGCATTTTCGAGGCACATTTTTGGGCATCTTTTGGGGTGTTCCAATATCTCCCCCTTGAGAACATTCATCCCCAAATATCAAAGAAATGTATATAAGAGAAGTAATCAAGATAATTTCACCCCCAACACATGAGTGCAACAAATGCATTTAAACATCATTTCAAAAATCTCAACAAAGTGTCAAAATCACTACAAACTTGTCAACATAAACATAAATGCATGCAAATGACATAAGGGCTGACACTTAAGACTTGAAATCATATAGGGGACATAAATTAATACCTAAGGTTTAAGTGGAGTGGAAGAGATAGGGATATCGCTTTTGTATGTCCACCTCGGCATCCCATGTGCCACCTTCAACTTGTTGGTTTCTCCAAAGAACCTTAATGGAAGCTACATCCTTGTTCCTCAACCTCTTCACTTGTCTATCCAAAATATCTACCTAAACCTCTTCATAATTCAAATTGTCTTCAACAACACCCACCATATCTAAAGGCACAATAGCACTTGGCTCACCCACACATTTCCTCAACATAGACCCTGGAAGACCAGATGAACCATACGCATATCATATTTGAAACTCTAACTCATAGGCCACCTTACCAATCCTCCTTAACCTTTTATAAGGACCCACTAATCTTGGACTCAATTTATCCTTTTTACGAAAATGAACCGCACCCTTCATAGGTGAGACCTTCGAATAGACCCAATCACCAACCCTAAATTCAAGATCCCTTCTCCTCACATCGGCATAGGACTTTTTTCTACTTTAGGCTATTTTCAATCTTTCCCTTATCAACCTCACCTTCTTTATGGCCTCCATAACCAAATTCAGGCTTAACAAAGTCATCTCCCCCACCTCAAACTATCTAACCAGGAAGCTACAATGTCTACCATAGAGAGCCTCAAAAGGAGCCATACCAATACTTGAATAATATCTATTGTTGTAAGGTAACTCAATGAGTGGAAGATGTTCCTCCCAACTACCCTTAAACGCCAAAACACAAGCTCTAAGCATATCCTTAAGAGTTTGGATAGTTCTTTTGGCTTGGCCATCTATTTGAGGGTGAAAGGTCGTACTAAGCTTTACCTTGGTACCAAGACCTCTTTGGAAGGACCTCCAAAAGTGAGAAGTGAATTAAGCACCACGATCCAAAATGATAGCCAAAGGTACCCCATGAAATCTAACCAACTCATAAACGTATAATTTAGCTTTGTCTTCAACACCATAAGTAGTCTTAATTGGTAGAAAATAAGCCAAATTTGTCATTCTATCAACCATAACCAAAATAGAATCAAAACGCTTTCTAGTCTTAGGTAACCCAACCACAAAATCCATGTTAATTTCCTCTCACTTCCAAGTAGGAATCTCTATATCTTGGGCTAGGCGACACAGCCTTTGATGCTCAGTTTTCACTTGTTGGCAATTATGACAATCAAACACAATCTTAGCAATCTCTCTCTTCATACCATCCCGCAAAAACATTTTCCTCAAATCTCTATACATCTTTGTAGAACCGAGGTGAATAGAATAGGAAGAATTAGGAGCTTCATCTAAAATCTTCTTTCTCAAGTCATCAACATTGGGCACACGCAACCTACCTTGGTACCTAAGGTCACCATCTCCCCCTTGGGAGAAAACCTCCACCTTGCCATATTTTACCAAGGCCTTAAACTCTACCAAGGGGGCGTTAAGACCTTGCTTTGCCTTCACCTCCTCAATCAATAAAGATTTAGAGCCATTAATAACCATTACACCACCATTATCATCCTCTTCCAACCTAACCCCAATATATCTAACTGATGAATCTCTCTAACCACCTCTTTGTCACCATCATCAACATGAGTTAGCCTACCCATAGACACCTACTTAGAGCATCGGCAACAATATTAGCCTTAACAACGTGATAATGCACATTTATATCATAATCCTTAAGAAGCTCTAACCACCTTCTTTGTCTCAAGTTGAGATCTTTTTGAGTGAACATATATTGGAGACTCTTATGATCGAACACATCAACATGAACCCCATACAAGTAGTGACACAATATTTTCAAAGCAAATACTAAGGTAGTTAATTCAAGATCACTGGTAGGATAATTATTTACATGCACCTTAGATTGTCTAGAGGCATAAGCTATCATCTTACCATTTTTCATCAAAACACAACCAAACCAATTCTTGAGGCATCCCAATACACAATAAACCCTTCCAACCCTTCCGACAGAGACAAGATAGGAGCGGAGGCAAGCTTATCTTTTAAAGTTTAGAAACTCTTTTCACATTCATCAGTCCATACAAATTTTGCCTTCTTTTGGGTGAACTTAGACATGAGAGAAGCAATAGAAGAGAAACTATTTACAAACCTCCGGTAATTACCTACCAAATCCATGAAACTTCTAATGTCCAATGGAGTCAAAGGTTTAGGCCAATTTTTAATCACCTCCATCTTTTTAGAATCTACATAAATACCATCACCCGACACCACATGACCTAGGAAGGCAACCTCTTTCAACAAAAACTCATATTTTTCATATTTGGCATACAACTTCTCTTCACTCAAGATTTATAACACCATCCTCAAGTGATCCATATGTTCCTCCTCACTATGGGAATAGATCAAGATATCATCAAAAAATTGTGACACCCCATAACTCCATGCTTGTATGTATCTATATTTCAAGTCTTAATTATGTAAGTGGGGAGTGTATTAGGGTCATGGGAGACTTCAAATACTTACATAAGTTCAAGACTTCCCTACGAGTTGAGTTTTGGGTGTTAATTCATGCAAGGGTCAAATTTAAATGAGCATAACTTTTAGCACACTTAGAACTAGATGGCCCAAGACATATCAAATGAATGTCCTTTGAGTTAGCTTTACAACACTCTTAGTTTCACCTTATTCTGACGTCGGATAAAGGAGTTATGACTATTTTTGTGAGACCTGCCCATGCACTGAAACCACACAGGCTCTTAGACGGATAGTGAGGTGTTAGACGGGCTGTCTGGGAAGCCTTGAGCTGGAAAAGGCCATTATTGGTGTAAGACATATGACACAATCAGTGGCACAAGCCCTGTAACTTGCCACTAACCATGTGGTTGGTCGTGGAGGGTGTGCAAGTGAGGAAGAGTGGGCTTGGGAGGAATTTTGGCTAAGTGTGGTGCCACAGGCACCTTTGATGGGCCGTGGTAGGTCAAACGGCTTATGATTCTTAGGCGTGGGGTGGCCTGGCAAATTTTTCTTCTCTAAGTGTGGTTCAGCGGACCACTACATGGACCGTGTAACACCACACAGCATGTGAAAGTGGCCCATCAAAGTGACAATGACGATAACTTTTTCCCAAGTGTTCTAATCCCAATTTTTAGACTAAGTATCATCTCACAGGCACTCTACATGACCCGTGGAGTGTTACACAATCAGTGTAACCTCAAGTTAGGTGACACTTTTGTCACAACCCAAAATAGGGCCTAGATATGACCGGCGAATGGGGACCCCAAACAAGCCTCACAACATATCATTACACATCCTTGGTCGTAGAAGTATTTAATTGACATTTGAAGAATGTAAGTAAGGGATAAAGAGACTAAGGGAGAACTTGTTGAAATATAGAGTCAAGAGATAATAGAATCAACTCATAGCATAAATACATAGCTTTGTCCAACAACACCTCTACTACATAGATAATGGCGGGGACCAAGACATACAACCGGGCTCACCCTTATAGTCATAAGTATATGATAAAGTAAAGAGAATCTTAATACATAATCTGAGAGAATAATCCTTGTCCCCAGAATGGAGGACTCACCAAAGGCTAACTTGAACAATCCATCTAGCCACAAGAAGAATCAATAGGAGTTTCAGTCCCTACATGGTGATATCATGTTGGCAAGAGTATGCATTAGTACATTTGAATATACTAAGTATGTGGGATGCAATGCAACAAGAGATAAGCATCATAATCCAAAATGCATAACGATAGGCAATAGGCATAATATAGCAATATGGCATGTAAGATCAATGCATAAGTAAAACATGTTTAAGTAATTCATACTCATATAGAATATCATATGTGTAGAAGAGACCAAGATAGATTTCCAAGGTATAAATCCCTTGGGGTTAGTGATGATAATGCCCCATCACTTAGGTGGATGAGTATGAACACTCATCTCGATTGGTGATAATGCCACCCCATCACCTAAGTGGATGAGTACGAACCCCTATCTCGGTTGATGGGTATAAACCCCCATCTCAGCTAGTAATGATGTCGCCCCATAACTAGGTAGAGAAGTACGACTCCTATCTCGGTTGCCCCCCCGGATCGGGCATGGTCTA
Source organism: Solanum sejunctum (assembly GCA_025642045.1). Taxonomy (NCBI): domain Eukaryota; kingdom Viridiplantae; phylum Streptophyta; class Magnoliopsida; order Solanales; family Solanaceae; genus Solanum; species Solanum sejunctum. The sequence continues at coordinate 19,796 of JAOTQJ010192682.1, forward strand.
ATGCAACATTTTATATAGAGTTCATCATATGCATAAGCTTATTTCATCATCATATAGTCAATTATATCATATACATAAGCTCTTTTCATCATCATAATATCATTCATATCATATCTCATGCTTTGGGCTTTCATTTCCTCAAGAAACCATAATCGGACATTTTATCAAACACCTTGGGAGTGTGTAATGGGGGTAAAGACCATGCAATTTAGAGATGAAAACATACAAGAAAATTTGTCTTAAAATCAGCAATCAACACCTTGCAACACCCTCAAGACATTCACATCAAAATCCCACATCAAAATCCAACATTAGATCCAAGATTTAGAGCTCAAAATATGCTAAAATAACCATACTTTCATGAACTAAAATCATTGTACAGTAAATTTCTCAATACAAGACCCACATGTAAAATCAATATTAAATCATGCATTATTTAGTAAAAGAGGATTTAGGCACCATGGGTGGAAGGACCCAGTGGTTCAACACCACATACTTTAGCTTTGGAGAACCCTTGAAAGAGATTGAAGATGGAGACTTGAAGCTTGAATGAAATCCTTGAAGAAATCCTTAAGATTGGTCTTTGAGTTTTGAGACTTGAATTTGGGAGTAAATATTTGGCTAAGTGTTTTAGTGAGTATTGGGGAATGTTTAGGATGATATGAGGGTGAAATAAAGCTAAGTATATGTATTTCAAGTATGGGAACCCTTAGTCCCAAAACTTAAAAGTCTTGCACCATAGTCAAGAGAAAATAGGACCAAAATGGACTGCTCATTGGAATTGCATTTTCTACACAAATGAGTTCCACGAAAATGGGCATAACTCATTCATCCGAACTCAAAATGAGGTGAAACCAAATGGTTGGAAAGTTAATTCAAAGAGCTTTAATTTGATAGGTCGTGGGCCACCAGTTCTTTGTGTACTAAGAGATATGCCCCTTCAAAGTTGACCCTCTAATACAACAATCTAAGTCGTCGTCCCACAAGAACACTTATAATATACATGTACATACTTTCAAAGAGGCAATAGTCATTTTTCAAATCATTTCAATGCATATTTAGGCTTAAAGGCCAAAACATAATTTCATAGTCTATATACTCATGTATAGAATAGCCCATTCATATACAAAATGGTGCAAGCACCCAAAATGCTTAAAGAACCAAAATCAAATACATATATGTGATCACAATATTGTCATGACCAAACTTTTATCAAAATCATACCATAAAACAAAATTGGGTTTACCCATAATATAATTTTCAAAATAATTTGTGTACATGAATATATATACTATGAACAATGAGGAGATGACATAGGTAATTAAGACTCCATTTAAAATCAACATTTATAATATGAAGTTGAAGTAAAAATATAATTAATTCCATATTTAAATCCATAGTGTAATCTCTCATGCATAAATAATTTCAAAAGGGGAACATGCATACTTA
>JAOTQJ010192693.1:0-21243 GCA_025642045.1 Solanum sejunctum
CTTGGGTTACCCCAAAAGGCACCTCACAAGTTAGATCCAAGCCTCTACTAATATAGCCCAAGAACTCCCCCTCTTCTGCCTATGTGGGATTCGCCTAAGTGAGCCGAGGCAACGGTGCCACGCACTCACCCCCCATAGGGACTCAGCGTCCTCACTGAGGTTTGCCCCACTACTGGATGAGTTGAGAGTCGGCTCTGATACCAACTGTAATGACCTGGACAAATACTGCAAGATATTGTTCGCTTTGGAGACCGTGGTGACGGTGTCACGCGTACCCGCACGGATTTATCCTCTTGGATTACCCCAAAAGGCACCTCACAAGTTAGATCCAAGTCTCTACTAATATAGCCTAGGAACTCCCCCTCTTCTGCCGATGTGGGATTCGCCTAAGTGAGCCGAGGCGACGGTGCCACGCACTCCCAAATTAACAACACAACTATCCTATGTTGGCAATGTATTTTATAGGTTAGAGTCATTATCCACTCATGCCCATATCGGTGCTCAATAGTCCTCCCAAGACTAAAATATTCTCATGTCAAATAACACTTTAGATTTACTCTATTCAAGCTTAAGTCTAGTCACTCATCAATCATCAATCAAGACTATCAATCATGTATACAATCAAAGCTGATCAAATCACTTGAGACACTAACTCAAATGGTCATTTAGACTCCAATCAATCACTCTCATCACATAAAACACATATAATGCTCATTATAAATATATGTGTATAGACAAATAGTATACTCCCCATGCTCAGTCATGCTCAGGTTACTCAACTCTGACATTCGAAATCATGACCCTAATTTAATCTTTACAACAATGATTGTACAGAATAATGCAATTAAGGGTTCATAATGTCGAGCATAATTTATTGCTCTAATTTATCATAACCAGTGTTCAACTCATCAATTCATTTATAATTATGTAGGAAAACATGACAACTAATGAGAGTAACTCAATGGTTAAGAGCATGGGATTTCATCTCTCAATTTTCTATACTTTAATTCAATAATATGGATGAAAGGGCATATGTATAAACTCAATACATTGCTTTAGGTAACCTTACATACATGGAATGAAGGTATATAATCAACTTGTAAAGGTTTCAACTCCAATCGTTTAAATCTCTAGCTTCTCTTCTACTCCTCTTGGCCCTAGTTTTGTTTGAAAGCAATAAGGACTTAGGAATGGATTTAGAAACTCCTTTTAAATAAAGCTTCACTTGTATTCAGCATGGATTAAATTTAGGAGGGGTAGGAAAAGTTTGGAATGACCATAAAAAAACTAAAAATTTTGAACTATGATGACCCAATCCACATCGCAGACTTGGCCCCTCACAGTACATTTCATCAATAGACTTTGTCCCTTACAATACATTTTCATCAAAAAAATTTCTATTGATTTTTTAATTCCATATAAAATACTAGAACTGGTATTAAGTGCAAATCCACAAGAAATCCACGATACGGACACATAGCACACTTTTCCAGAATTGCATCTTTCCCTTGAAAGATTATCTTTTGATCTAGTTTTCCTAAAATTCAACCTAGACTATTCTCCCGTATAATTTTTCATGTTGATCGTAATTCCTGCCTTAGATTTGTGAATTTTTTTTGAACTTATGTTATGCAAATGTTTTCTCGTCTATAGGTACTTTGTTAATTTTAATAGATGTTGCACATCAATAAAAATAATCATAAATGAATTCAAATATGGCCAAACTACTCTATTCATCAACTCCATAAATGTTATAAGAGCATTGGTTAGCCCAAATAACATCACAAAGAAGTCATAATATCTGCTTCTAGTTTAAAAAGAAGTCTTAGGAATGTTAGTGGCCCTTTCTTTCAATTGATAGTACCCGAATCTCAAATCAATCTTAGAAAACACTGATGCTACCTGGATTTGGTAAAATAAATTATCAAGTTGGGAAGAGGATACTTTCTTTTGACCATTACCTTATCCAATTGCATTTAGTCTATACCTATTATCATAGTATAAAATTCACTAAATCCCTTCCACTCAATCCTCGATCTAGTAGGAATAGCTAAAGTAACTATCTTGGCATAGAAATCAAGAATAGCATAATACAGAGAAAGTCAACCCACACCTACTATGACATCAAAATCTACTATATCAAGAATAATTATATCCTTCCAAGTCTCATACCCTACCAAAGATACATGATAGGATCGATACACCCAATCCACCACCAAAGAATCTTCTACTAGGGTCAACACATATACAAGAACAACCATAAGATCACACATCAAATTAAATCTAGAGTAGAATTAGGCAACATATACAAATAGGTAGAACTTGGATCAAATAACACAATTGCAAGCTGATGACAAACTGGAACAATACCTATGATTACTACACCAAAGCCTTAGCCTCGAATCTCCTTATGAGTGTATAACAATAGCCACCTCAACCTTATCTTATATAAAATTTGCTTTACAACTATGTGAAGCGAATACATCAATAGCACCTTTACTAGGAGCAAGACCGCTTCTACTTAACTGAGGTTTACAATATCCTTTGGCCTGTAGGGCAGAACCTCTAGTTGGAGGCAGTGAATCTATGACTAGGGCTTCTAAGTAACTAGTGGTAGACCAAAATGAGTTTAGGGAGTCTACCAAAAGCTAACATGCTTCTAAGGATGGATAATATGCACCTCAACGCAGGCTAAAAGACTAAGTTGAGGGTGATTGGTATAATGGTAAAACAAAAAATGGGCGGGGGGGAGGGGGGAGTTATTGATACATGGAAAAGGAGTAAAAATGGGTACTGGGTGGAATAAAAACAAGTGATGCCTTAGTCATGAGCTAAAACGAAATGATAAAGTGTAACATCAATGCAACAAGCTAAAAAAAATGAAAAGAAAGTACCCAAAAAAACTTGAAATAGAAAAAAAAGAGAATGGAGTGAAAAGTAATAGTGATGGTAGGGCAAAAGTGTGGTAAAATGCAGTTGGAAAGAGGTCATTTAGTGACTATGTTCCCAAAATATCATACCAAAGCCTTAGAAGCCTACGTCACAAGTCCATAAAGTCATAAATTGATCTTGATCCAAGTAGTCAAAGGTCTTAGCCACGAGTATAGGGGTAAGCCAATGGTATTGAGCATTGTAAATGAATATCTTTTGTGGGAGTCAGAAATTTTGCATATTCCCAAGATTATACATGAAAACATCTTTGAGAGCGAGATATAGTACTACTTTCTGTGATGGTACTTTTATTGCATTTTTGCATCAGACTTACTCAGCGATTATGGCGTGTTGATATTATCGTGTCACTGTTATGTTATTGAATGCATTAGTTTGTATTGGTTTCCTATATATATATCTAATTATGTTTTGAATGTTGTGTGCTATTATACTACTTATGTAGATTGAGTCAGTAGCTTGAGGAGAAACAACAATTTTAAGTTAAGGGTTTTGATGTACTGTCAAAATACAATAGTTTTAATGCTTAAAACTTATAATTTTAATTCTTTTCAATGTGACGTAAGTGGAATTTATGTGTTTTTGTGTTTGATTTGCAGGATTTCAGGGTTGGCATTGATTTTGGAAGAATATGGAGAAGTTACTGATTTTGAGGATGTATGAGACTTTTTATAAGCTGTAGAGTATTCTATGAGCCGTGAAATATGTTTTGTTTACAATTCTAGTGAAGGGTAGATTTCTAAAGTTTATTCCATGAACATACAGACGGGTCATGAATAATTTTATGAGTCTTATACCAAGTCTCGTGAACTGAGGATTAGAGAAGAAGGATTTTCTAAAGTTTCATCAGATAAAACCCCCTATGGGCTATAAAATACTTTACGATCCATAGAGGGGTTTCATAGACCATAAGCCTAGATTTACAGCAATAAATTACGGAAGCATGATTATGAGATGTAGAACACAATAAGACCTATAAAGTAGTTTGTGAGGCGTGCTGACCCAGCTATCCTATTTTATTTAGGACATGTATTTTAAACATTATAAATAGGTTTTTAGGTAATTTTTCTTAGAGAGTTTGGATAGATAGTAGAAAAATAGTTAGATAGAGTAGACAAAACATTGCACTGTTTTGAGAAACACTTGTACACTTTGATTTGATCTTCTAATTACAAACTTATGATTCTCATTGAAACTTGTATTTACTTGTTCTTAATTCAATTGAGTAAATGCTTTATTATATTACTTAAATTCATAAGACTTGCATCTACACAAATCATGAGTAGCTAAATCCATAACTAGGTTTGTCAGAACCATAAAGAACTAATAAGGTAAAATAAGATAATTCATAATTCTTGGAAAATGTGCATGCATGTATTAATTAACTCTCTTTGTTTTACATGTTTTCTAGTGGTGGCCAATATTAGAACCTACCTAGTGTTACTGACTGGACCAATGTAGTAATGAATAGGAAAAGAGATTAATTAACAGGATTCAATTGATATGTTCTCATCTAATCACTCGAACTGGGCCAAGGGAAGGTTGTACTGGGACAATAAGTAAGCCTTTGTAATGTCACACTGCGGAGATGGACCATGCCACGAGTGAAATTCACTTTGCTCCTGGGCCAAAGGTTTCAGTGAATTTAATTTACTACCCTATATGTTATACACTAGAAAAGAATAGGTTATTCGGTGATACTAAGTTAGGGAATCATGGGGAACACAATACCCTAGTTTCTCTTTGTATTGGTTAAACTCTTGTGTTAGTTAGGATTACCTTTCTACTTATTATTACAAACCCCCTTCCTCCCCCCCCCCCATTTGGGAAGATAAGTTGGTCAATAACTTGAATTGTATTAATTGAATTCCTCTAAGTCTACAATATTACCTTAGGTTCGACCTTAACCTTGATTAGGTTCTATTTCTTGACAATGACCAATTTTTCCTTAAAAAAGAGGTATAACTTAGGCGATATCAATGTATATTTTTGGCTTTTTAAAAAACTTTAGACTTTGACATTATATCTTAATTTAGAATTTTTTCTGTTTGAGGGAAATTGATTGTATTACTGGTTATCGCTACCTCGTGTTTTAGGTAGTATGTTATGGACGTAGATGTATGTTTTAAGATTGCTTCATTTTACTTAAACAATGTCTCTTAGACATATTCTGTTTTAATGCTGCAAATATGTGTATGTTTGTATATATGAAAGCTTGACAAGCTAAGATGGCTTGGATCAGTTGCCTATAAGTGCCTCATTTACCATGTTATGATTAGGCCTTAGGTTTGGGTCATAACAAACTTGGTATCAAAGCATGAGGTTTTAAAATATTCCTCAGATCTACAAACATATCATATTAAGTAGGGTCTCATTTGAGGTTATGAAGTGCGCACAACCATCATTGAGAGGCTATAAGACATTTCAAAAACTTTTCCCTTCTTCATCATTCATGTGGTGCATTTAGAGTTGTCTAAGGTACTCCTATAACTAATGACATTATCTTTTCTATTTTTAGATCATTCCACCAAGAAGAGCCCCGTAACTAAGGAACACACTCGAGTAACAAGTCCGTCTATTGCAACAAGATGAAGGGGTGTCTCATATGTTATTTAGGGCCATATTTACTATGCTATCCAAGCTTTGGCTAACCAAGCCAATAGGGAGATTGCTATACCTCGTCAAATGCCCATACTGACTACAAAGGTACAAAATTTCATGAGGATGAGTCTATTGGAGTTCCACGACTCTAAGGTGGAAAGGGATCCCATTCACTTCATGGATAAAGCTTACTGGATTATTGTCATAATAGGAGTTTTCTAAAAAGAGTAGGACGAGTTGGTGGTCTACTAACTAAAAGGGGTAGCGAAGATATGGTATGAGTAATGGGTAGAGGAAAGGGGCCAAGGAGTAGGTTCAATTGAATGGGAGGAGTTCAAGGATGCCTTCTTGGACCCAAAACTCCCCACTAGAGCTAGGGGATACCAATGAACAAGAATTTATCAACCTCAAGTAAGGGTGTATGAGTGTGAGAGAGCATTTTCTCAGGTTTACCAAACTCTCCAAATATTCCCCTTTCATGGTATCGGATCCAAGGGCCCGAATGAGTTAGTTCATGTTTGGCATACTCTAAGACTGCTTTACTTGTGAAGGAGATGGACATCTCCCAGTTAATGACCTATGCTGAACAAATTGAGGAGGAAAGTTTTAGAGAGAGAGAGTCAAAGAGGACCTATGTAGATGGTAGGGGATACACTCAGCATAGGAGTGGAGGCTATCACCACTTAAAAGGTGGCCAAAAGTAAGGAGTCCAAGGTCTACAACATACCTCCTATCCAATTTACCAAGGACAACAACCTCCTAATTGATCCAAGTGTAGGAGGCCCCACAAAGTAGAATGCTTGGTCAGTTCAAATACATGCTTCAAGTGTGGAAAGCCTGGGCAGTATGCAAAGGATTGTAGGAGTGAAAGTGCAAGGCCCAAGGCCAAAGAGGGCAGTTTCAAGTTGACCTAAGAACTAACTCATTATATTCTCTAAATGGCTGCCAAGATGTTTAATATGCTCCAAATACTGTTATCGCTATGTTGAAAGTTTATAATTTTGATGCATGTGCATTGTTAGATCAGGAGAAAAACTTGTCTTTTGTAACTCCTTTCCTTGCTAATAGATTTCATTCATGTCCCAAAATTCTTAATGAGACTTTTGAGGTATGTACTCCCACAATAGAGTCTATTGTTGCACGAATGGTCTATAAAAACTTTGCCATGTCTATCTTAAATAAAGTTATACTTTGTCACTTAGTAGAACTCTAAATGGTTGATTTTGATGCGATACTCAAACTACATTGGTTGCATGCCTCTTATGCCTCGATAGATCATTGAACTCGTATATTTAAGTACCAATTTCCAAATAAATCGATTCTTAAGTGGGAGGGTAGAAATTATTCATGTAGATGTTGGCTTGTCTCATTTCTGGAAGCTCAGAAAAGGATCTCTAACGGGTGCATATATATAGTAAGGGTTATGAAACACCCCTCATGTGCGTCGAAATTCCCTATAATTGTAATTTCTATATATCTCAAAAATCGTGCATGATTTCAAAAATCAGACTCATATTCTTGATCAAGGGATAAAATAGAGTAAAAAATGGGTAAAACCCAAATTTTAGAAGACCCATAGAGAAAAAGTAATTTCACTAATCAAACAATTTCCAGTGAGCATTCACGTCATAGGCGCGACGCGGCCTAGGCGTACATTAGTGTTGGAATCTGCTCCGTTTTTGGTCTGTGTCGTGGACTGGATGCGGACCAATGCATTGTTTCCCCCGCATTTTCTTGTTCCATCCAAGGGCATTTGCGTAATAACCCAATGCCTATTTAAATGTGAAATACCCCCTTTTCTTTAGCCATTTTCAACCCCATGAACCTCAAAACCCTCTTAAAATTCTCCCTAAAACATCACCCAATATTCCAGTAAATCTCCAGAAATCTGAAGGATCAACTTTGGAATTTAGAATCCAATTGAAGACTCAATACTTCCTCTAATTTTCTTCAAGAAACTTCAATGTTTAGGTATGTGGGTTTGATTGTGGGAACCTTCCTGCCCACAAGTCTAACCATTTCTCCTTTCTTACTACATGAAGATAATGAATATCTATTGTTATTTATGAACTCTTGAATATGGTATTACTACTATAATTCTATCAGGGTTTATTTTGTGGGTTATCATGAAGGAAAGTATTATGTGATATTTATGGATTATTTTTGTTTTTTTTATGAACTCTTATTTATGATGATATTTGTATGCATGAAACATATGTCCTCTACATGGGTTTTGCAAGAAATAATGTTTTATGCCAAAATATTATATATTATCATGATGTGTTGATTAAGAATGATTTAAATCTAATATTTCTTAAAATATGGGAGAGTTTAACTATAATATTAGTGGGTTCACTTGAATGATTTTGAAATGGGTTGATCTTACTACTCTTGAAATGCATGATTTTAAGTATATATGGACATATGCCCACCATGTATTTGATAAAATTACTTGACAAAAATTCTCAAGTTGTTGAGGTATTATATGATTTACAAGTCAAGTGATTTCATGATGATTAAGGACTTTCAAGCATGTATTAGATCCACGAAAATTATCCATGTACAAGTGACAAGTTGAGCCCTATTTCAAGATTTTTTCGTCTTGTGAGCTATTCATGTCAACTTGAGGGATCAAGCATTATTGTTATTTTCCCCTCATATTCAAGTTCAAGTAAGCTCACTAGTAGAGGTAAAACATGTACTGAGCCACTCATGTCAAGTTATCATGTCTCTTACAAGTTAATCATGTTTGATTAAAGTATATTTATTTCAAGTATTCTGTAGGATTAGACTTAACACCAATTGAGGCTTATGATGGGGGTTTTACTCAAGGAGTCCTTATATAAAGTCTTTAGTCTCTAAACTATGTGCCACCATAGGATGATATTATTTCCCTAAATGGGCTTTGCTAGTGGATCCATCTAGTTCATGCTAATATATTTAGTTTACCTTGGCAAGTAGACCACACTTTGTCGGGGGGTGTCATGCCTGATCACCTTATTGAGGGGGTGTCATGCCTCGTCACCTCACCAAGGAGGTGTCATTCCTTGGATTCCAAGTAGTAGCTTGCTTGGTCTATGTTGGTTAAGGTCTTCTCCAATATATGTATGTAATATATGCAAGTTAGGTGTTTTACGTGCATGTTTTATTACAAGCGTTGATCGTACATGTACTATTAAATTTATATCCATTGATTATGATTATGCATCTTGCTTATTATGGCTTATGTCTTTATTGCATTACACCCCACATACTTAGTACATTCCAAATACTAACGCATACTACATGCCTACATGATATCACCATGTAGGAACCAGATCTCCTATGAGCATCCTCCTCGTGGCTAATTTGATTCATTTGAAGAAAGCTTTTGGTGAGTACTCAACTCCTAGGATATTATCTATTTTCCTTCATGATATGTTCAGATTTTTACTACTTTTTGGATACTTGTTACTTGAGGGTGAGGCTGGGAATTATCTTAGCCCCCGCTCTATTCCATATAGAGGTCTTGTTGGATAATATGGTATTTTATGGTTTGAGTTGAACTCTTATTATGTTTATGTTAGTATAAAAATTTCCCTTAGTATCGCTTCCCTTTTTTTCCATCTATATCACTTGTTGATGTTTATTTTGCTTCTGCAACCAAGGATGTGTGAATGATATGCTATGAAGCTTGTTTGGGATTCCTTTGGGTTCCTCATTCACCATGTCACATCTAGGCCCCAGCTTGGGTCTTGACAGGTTAAATATATCACTTCTAAAGTTCCCTCTCTTGAGTTAGTTTCCATTGTCAATGTGTTCCCGAATATCTTTTCGGATAAGTTACCCAGTGTTCCTCCCGAAAGGGATATAGATTTTGACATAGGGAAACTACCTAACACTTAACCTATTCCCATTCCCCCTTATAGAATGGCTCTAGCAAAACTGAAATAGTTGAAGGAACAATTAAAGTATTTGTTGGAAAAAGGTTTCATTAGGCATATCAGGTCTCTATGGGGTACTCTGATTTTGTTTATAAGAAAGAAGGATGAGTCACTCCAAATATGTATACACTACAAGCTACTTAACAATATGACCATTAAGAACAAATACATGCTATTAATGATGGATGACTTCTTTGATCAACTACAAGGAGCTAAGTGTTTCTCCAAGATAAATTTGAGGTTTGGGTATCACCAACTAAGGATAAGCGAGAGTGATATTCCAAGATATCTTTTTGGACTAGATATGGGTATTTTGAATGTTTGGTGATGTCTTTTGGCTACTAATGCCCCGTCAATCTTCATGGACCTTATGATTAGGGTGTGCAAGCCCTATCTTGAAATGTTCATAGTGGTGTTCATTGATGATATCTTAATCTTCTCTCGGAGTGAGGAAGAAGATATGAAGCACTTGAGAGTGGTGTTTCAAACCTTGAGGGAGAAAAGGATTTTTGCAAGATTTGACAAGTGAGAATTTTTTAGCGAACTTAGATTGGATTCTTCGGGCATGTGGTCAAGTGATTGCATCAAGGTTGACCCTAAAAGACGGAAGTGGTGATATATTAGCAAAGGCTATTGTCTCCTACAAAAATTAGGAGTTTCTTGAGCCTAGCAAGGTATTGTAGGAGGTTTGTTAAAGGTTTTCCCTCCGTTTCAACTCCATTGACCTAGATAACTCAAAAGAATGAGAAGTTTGTATGGATGTATGAATGTGTGAAAAATTTGCGAACCTTGAAGGTTTGGCTAACTTCGGCTCCAATCTTGATCTTGCCAGAGGGAAATAATGGGTTTGTTATGTATTGTGATGCCTCACGAATTGGGTTTGATTGTGTGTTGATGGAATATGGTAAGGTAATTTCCTATGCCTCAAGGCAATTCAAGATGCATGAGAAGAACTACCCAACACATGATCTTGAACTTGCCATCATGTTGTTTACATTGAAAATTTGGTGTCACTACTTGAATGGGTTCAATATGGATGACTTCACCGATCCCAAAAACCTTCAACATGTGTTCACCCAAAGAGATCTCAACATATGGCCAAAGGAGATAGTTAGTGCTTCTTAAAGACTATGATATGAGTCTGAGTTATCACCCCAGCAAAGCCAATGTGGTAACCATTGGTCTTGGGAGAGTTTCTATGGGTAGTGTGTCTCACATAGAATATGATAGAAAAATAGCGAGTTAGCTAAATATGTACATAGGTTGGCTAGAATGTGGATAAAGTTGAATGAATACGATAATAGTGGTGTGATGGTACTACATGGGTCTGAATCTTCTATGATTGTGGATGTTAAGTCCAAGTAAGACCTTGATCCCGCCTTAGTTGAATTGAAATCCATAGTGAAACAAGGAAAGGTAGAAGTTTTCTCATAAGGGGGAGATGGGGTACTCCATTATTAAGAGAGATTATGCGTGTCAAACAACATTGAGTTGAAGAGCTTGATATTGCAAGAAGCTCACAACGTTTCCTACTCTATTCATCCTGATTTTATAAAAATGTATAAAGAATTGAGCAAGGTCTATTGGTACAATGAAATAAGGAGGTACATTACCAAGTTTGTATCCGAGTGCTCCAATTGCAAACAGGTTAAGGTCAAACAACAAAGGCTAGGTTAGCTATCTCAAGAAATTGACATTCCTACTTGCAGGTCAGAAGTAGTCAATATGGACTTTGTAGTAGGATTTCCTAAGACCAATAAGTACTTGGCTCCATATGGCTGGCATTAGATAGGATGATAAATTTGGCTCACTCCGTACCAGCCAAAACAACATTTAGTGCCTAAGACTATGCTTAATTATATATCTGAGAATTGTTAAGGTTTCATGGGATTCCATTATCCATCATATTAGATCGTGTATCCCAATTTACCTCTCATTTTTGTAAATTCTTTCAAATAAGTGTTAATACTAAGTTAAAATTGAGTATTGCCTTCCGTCTTCATATTGATAGGAAAGCCAAAATAATAATTCAAACCTTGAAGGATATGTTGAGAGCTTATGTGTTGGAGTCCAAAGGAAGTTGGTATGATCACTTACCTCTCATTGAGTTTGCCTAGAACAATAGTTTTCATCTAAGCATTGATATGACACCATTGGAAGCTCTTTATGGTTGACGGTGTAGATCACCTATTGGGTAGTTTGAAGTTGGTGAAATGACCTCGCTAGGGTTGAGCCTAGTCATGGATACTGTAGAAAATGTGAGACTCATAAGGGAGAAATTAAAGATGATTCAAAGTTGGCAAAAGTCCTACTACGATATGCAGAGAAGGGAGCTCGAGTTCAACCTTGGTGATTAGATGTATTTGAAGGAGTCTCCCATGAAATGTGTGATTTTGTTTTGCAAAAAGGGGAAATTAAGCCCTAGGTATATACGACCTTACAAGGTGGTGAGAAAAATTTCTAAGGTGGATGTGAGTTAGAGTTACCTATGGTAATAAATTTGATTCATCCGGTCTTTCATGTATCAATGTTGAGAAAGTTCATAGGTGATATAAACTCTATAGTCTTGTTTGAGGGGGTGAACATTGAAGAAACTTTGAGTTATGAAGAGGTATCGATTGAAATATTTGACCGGCAAGTGAAGAGTCTAAGGAACAATGAAGTTGCATCTGTTAAAGTGCTTTGGAGAAATCAACCAGTTGAAGGAGAAACATGGGAAGTGGAGGCATACATGATGAAGCATTACCAGTATCTTTCCACTCTACTTAAGCCTAAGCTATTAAGTTATTGTTGCTGAAAATTTCAAATTTCTTACATTCTTGTTTTTGCACAAGGGATACACTTATTTTCATGTTTATGGACTACTCTGAGACATATTTTAGGTATAGATTTAAAATTTCATGAAACTATATTTAGGTTGCATTTTTGTAAGAATATTGGGTTGTTACGTGATGTTTAACTATGTAAACCCTATGTTTAAGTACATTCGGGGATGAATGTTTCCAAGGAGGAGATATTATAAGGACCCTCATGTTAGAAGCCAAAATGTTCAAAATAAGTTGGACTAAGAATATTCAGGACTCATTTCATGAGCCAAGTCCATGATCCGTGATTCAATCCACAAGTTGTAGACCAAGCTCGTGACTAGGGGCCTCAAAAGGTTGGAAATTTTGTCAAGTAGGATCCATGAAGACCATCTATGGCTCGTAGAAGAAAACACGGATTGTAGAAGAAAATATGGAGTTTCTAGAAAGTAAACCATGACTAAAAAGATGGTTCGTAGTATTGTTTATGGTCCATGGTAGGACTTCATGAATGAAGTCCCTGAGAATGGAAATTTCACCAAGTGTGTGAAGGTTCCATGAGGCCATCCAAAAACTAGTGGATTGCTCTATGAACTGTAGATATGGTTTCATGGTTTTGTGGGCTGTTAACCAGTCTCTAAAGATTGGAAAAGAAGAACAGGATGACATGAACCACAACTCATGGATTAACCCATGACCCGTAATTAGGGTCTCATGGTTCATGTCCAACAATTTTAGTGTAGCATATTTTTTTCCTTTCCGCGAATTCTAAAATAAAGCTATATCATTTTTATTATCCTTTAGGCTCTTAAACAGACCTAAAACAGTAAGGATTCCCATTTTTTTCATTCCTTTACTTTCTCAAAAATCACAAGGCAATTACTCTCTCTATAAACAAGGCAAGAAGGCTAGGGTTTCAAGGATCCTTCTCCATAACAGCAAGTTCCTTCTTCTTAGGTCCCACCTAAGGTATATGAGTTGATCTATGGGTTTCTTTCACCCATAAAGCCCTTCATCAATATTTTACCCTTTTTCTAAGCTCTTGTAAATACAACTATGTATGCTAATGATGATTTCATATTGTATTATGATGTACTTTGCCTTTAATATTATCATGTAATATTTTGACAAGTAGTCCGACGAGTTTTATGTTGATGGTAATGATCCTAATGAATAGGATTTTGAATAATGATGTGTGGGTTGTTTATGAATGTTTTAAATAAGCATAATCTTCCCATATTCGTGCAAGAATCTTATGATTTATAATTTTTCCAACCTTTAATTAAGTCCACTACGCTTTAAATCAATCGTTGTAGGGCATGAAAGAATAGTTTTAAGATGATGTTTTCTCAAGGATATAAACATGTAAATAATGGCCAAATTGATGTTTATGATGATCCTCAATATGAAATAATAATTCTCACTTGGTGGTTCCTAAGTTTCGAGCTACTCTTTAAAATTTCTACTTATTTTATAAGTGTCATAGTTTGACTAAGCCTATATTTAAAAAAATCCTGTGGGATGACTTAGCACCATATGAGGCATTGAGATGGGGTTCGATAAGGGAACCTTAGAAGCAATCCTTTGTCCTATCAACTATGTTACACCATAGGAGCCCTCAAAGGTTAGGCTAATGGATCCATATAGGCCAATTATACTATATGATGATACATGCTGTGAGACAGAGTTTCACGTAATAAGTGGTCCCCCCATGCTAATATAGGGGGTTATGTTGGATTCCGTGTAGTAACTTATATGGTCTGATATATTGGTTAGGGTCCATTCTCACGAAAGTATGATATTGATGTCTTCCTTCTATCATATGTGTCTTATTTACGTACTACTTTTACTCATGTTGAATGTTATTCCTTATACATGCTTAAGCTTATCTAAATGTTGCCTTTGCTATTCCATGCATTAAAGCCTTTAAATATGAGGGAAGATATTACAATTTCATGCTTACATTGCATCTCACATACTCAGTACATTCCAAAAGTACCAATATATATTCTCCTACATGATCTCACCATGTAGGGGATAGTGCTCCTCCTCCTCCTTTGTCTCGTGGCTAGTTTTATCGCTGCTTCAAGACTATTTTTGTTGTGGTAAGCTCTTAGTTTGGGTCTCCACCTATTTCCTTTTATGCTATGTACTTTTTGTATATGATGTATATTTTTAGCCTTTTAAAATGGGAGGCCTTTAGGTTCTAACTTAATTTACAATCTTTTCTATTTATGGGAAAACGATCGTATTATCGATTCCTGTCGACTTATGCTTTAGATGGTATGTTATGGATGTAGATGTATGTCTTATGATTTTTTATTTATTAAACGATGTCCCTCAGAACCTATCTCATTTTATTCCTGCAATATGTGTGTATTTGTACCTATTAATGCTTGACATGCTAACATGGTTTGGATGAGGTGCCTACGGGTGTCTTATTCACCATGTTATGACTAGGCCCTATGACATGGAGAATCTCAAAGCAAGCCTTACTAGAATTCTACAGAAAATTCTATTTTTAGGCCTATGCAAATTTTTTTACATGTTTTAAAATTCAACAACACAACTACTAAATTTCCAAAGCATAGCATGATAATTTATCCCAAATGACAAGAGACTTAAAACTTGTCACATATCTGTAATAACAAAGGAATACGCGTGACTAAAATAAAACAAATGATTATGGAGCAACTCTATGAATTCTAAGAAAAATCCAAATAAATAGATAAGCTTACTGCCCATGTGAACAAGTGCAGACTCACTATGGAAAGTCAACTTTCTACATCTAGTTATTGAAATTCTCACCAATATCACTTGTATTCTCTAGAAAAAGATTAGCAAGGAGTGATACGCTAGCTCAGTGAGTAATAAATAATAATCACAATTGTTTTAATAAAGGACAACGCAGAAAACATGCTAGTAAAAAAAATTAAAATCATATGATAAATACTCTTTTAAAAAATCAGTAATCATATTTAATCTGGTTTGTCTCATATATAAGCAAATTGTCATGACCCAAGCATAGGGAGTAGGAGTGATATGGCGAATGAGAACCCAAGGTTCCCTAAGCTAGCCTTTTAGCATCCATACACATCATCAGTTCGGAAGTGCAATTTAAGCATTATTAAGTGATAGGGGGTATATGACTCAAGTTATTGGATAAGGGATATGGGACTCATTATCATAAAATTTAAACACATAAGTCTAAGATAGACTCCATAGTAAAAAACATGGCAAGCTCATATATAGAGTGTCATCACGTCCAACAATGCCTCTAAATCATAGATAGGATAGAGGATAAGACATGTCCTAGGCTCACCCTCAATACTAAAGGTATAAGATATCCATAACATAAACTAGGTAGATAGAAGGTGGGTCTTGTCCTTGGAATAAAAGACTCGTAACTAGAATATTCTCAAAATTCCAATCTTGTTGTGAAGAGGTAGATGAGGATATCTCTGATTCTTACATGGATAATTCATATATGCGAAAACTATGGATCAGTATGTTTGAATATACTAGTATGCGAGAATGTCATGCATATGAACATGATAACCTACATTTCAATATAATGTTGGATGACAAGGGCACATGTATATATAGAAGAAGTATATAGAAAAGGATGTCATAACAATATGCCCTAAATCTATCATGCATGAAAGTTATAATACATAAACATAATGGGGATGAGACCTCAATCGACATATAAGACCATGTGAGCAATTACATAGAATTTTGATGTTCACTCTACACTACAGAATGAGTTATCTACTTGCCAAAGGTAGACCATACTCCTCCTTATAGGACCACAACCCATTTCGGAGGAATAACCTTACCTTACGGGACTACCATTCATTTCAAAGAGAATTTTACATGAACATAATTATCCACAAAGGGGCATAAACATGAACCTATGTTTGGCACATATTATGAGAAATAGAAAGAGACTTTATATAAGGACCCCTTGGGTTGAGGATTTTACATAAACATAATCATCCAAGCTCCTTTGGTGCTAAGTCATCATCCTACGGGAATGCTTACACATACACTTGCTTGAAATAGGAGAATAAGTCTTTTTGAATCATAATCATGCATACTTTGGCTTAAAAGTGAAATCATAGTTCAATTGATAATTACATACATATGAATAGCTCATTCATACTAGAATCATGATGGTAAATACTCACTCATAATTGCTTAAATTCATATCATAGACATTATGTGATCACATGTTATCATAACCATACTTATCTTTAAACCATAGTCACAGTCATAACTGGGTAATAACCCTTATCAAACATCTTGTAAAAATACTTGCTCATGCACGCTTATGTCATGAGGAAAGAAGGAATAACATAGGTACTTAGAATTCATAATTAAAACATCATAATAAGTTGAATTCATACTAAATCCATAAAAAAATCAACAATTGAAAATTACATGAAATTACCCATGCATAAGTTTATAAACTAAAGGGACATGCATTCTTTAATTCTCATAAAATCCATATAAATCAATATAATTAGACTTAATTCATAATAGAATAATCAATTGAACTCAGTCTATAACTTAATTTCATCAAATTAAAGCTAAATTAAAAGACCCATCTACAATACATATTTAGAATCCATAAATTTCATGAAATAGATTTTGTGGCTTAATGATTGGAATGGAATCATGATTGAATCCATAAATACCTTTAAAACATTGGGAAGGATGAGATGAATTAGGCTCGAGATTGAAGCACTCTTGAATCTTTCAACTTGAATACTCAAAGCTTGACTTGAATAGAGTTTTTGGAATTTAATTTTTAGAGCTTAAGTGTTAGAATGCGAGTGAAGTGAATGAAAAAGATTAAGTCATGACTTAAGAGTCTTAGAATAGGATAAAATATCCTAAAAAACCAAGGGTTTAGGAAAAATTATCCAAAATACCCTTAATGAAAAGGAGTCAAAAATCTATGCAGTGCCCTAGACAAACCCTTACATAGACCAATTTGTGCACTACGAGTTGTGAAGGGTTCCATGGAGTGCACATCTGGTCAACATGGGCTTCAAATGGAGGGTTCCGTAGTGGAACCCTTCATGTGAAATCTATCAAAGAAGCCTCTATTTGAACTAAGGTCACCTCCAATGTACCCTACACAGCCCGTTGAGTGCACCACAGGCCATGAAGGGTTCCTTATGGGGAAGCATGGCCATATATTCAAGGAACTTTAAGGAGGATCTAGAATTAACCCTAAGCGAATCTCCACATGACATACCACAACCAGTGTCATGCACCACGAACCATGGCATGCTCCTTGGTGAGTACCCAAAGCCAAAAACTTTTGGAGTTCAATTTTCAAGCAATATTAAGGCCTCTCAAGGCATAGGTCCTTACATTATCTCCCCCTTGAAAACATTCATCCTTGTATGAGCTAGAACATGGCTTGAAGAGATTGACACAAACATGATACACTTTTACATGAAATCACATTACATAATTCTACCTTAAAACCATAAAATCATCAAAATGCATGTCAAAACATCATTTAAACCATTTTCATGCACATGCATGCATGTCATGTAACAAAAGAATAGGAATGAAGGAATTAGAACCATTATAATATGAAGAACCTAATACCTTAGGCTTTAGATTGAAATAGATAGGGATAAAGCTTCATCACGTTTGACTCTACCTCCCATGTAGCACTCTCCATATGTTGGTTCCTCCAAAGTACTTTAACTGAAGTCACATCCTTGTTATGAAGTCTCTTTACTTAATCTAGGATCTCAATCAGATCTTCTTTGTATGATAAGTTCTCTTCCACATCAATTCCTTCTAGTGCAACATTCAAACTAGGATTACCAATAAACTTCCATAACATCGACACCCGAAAAGTCGTATGGATAGAACTCTTGTCCAAAGGAAAATCTAACCTATAGGCCGCATTACCAATCTGCTCAATTACCTCATAAGGGCCTACATTTTGGGGACTTTCCCTTTATACCAAAATGCATTATCCCTTACACAGGTGAAATCTTCACATACACCAATCACTGACATGGAACTCAAAATCCCTCTTACAAATATCTGAGTAGAACTTTTGGTGACCTTGACCCATCTTCAACCTTTCCCTAATCAATTTCACCTTTTCAATGTCCTCCAACGCCAAATCCAAGCTAATCAATTCCATCTCACCCATATCAAACCATCCCATCAGGGATCTAAATATTTTCCTATACGAAGCTTCAAATGGTGCCATTCTGATGCTAGCATGATAACTATTATTATAGGCAAACTCAATAAACGGTAGATGGTCATTCTAATTTCCATTGAATTCCAACATGCAAGCCATTAACATATTCTTTAATGTTTGAATTATCCTCTCGTCTTGTCTATTGATTTAAGGATGGAAAGTGGTGCTCAACTTCACCCTTGTGCCAAGCCTTTTTTCAAATGATCTCCAAAATTGAGAAGTAAATTGGGTACCATGATTTGATATAATAGACATAGGCATACCATACAACCTAACCAACTCCTTTATATAAAACTTGGCATAGTCCTCCACATTGTAAGTAGTCATAACTAGTAAGAAATAAGCTGATTTGGTCGTCATATCAATAATAACCCAAATGGAGTCAAATTACTTTAGAGTATAAGGCAAACCAATCACAAAGTCCATATTCATATTCTCTCATTTTCGAGTAGGAATTTCAATGTTTTGAGCCAAACCATCTTTGGTGTTTCACCTTCATTTGTAGACAATTAGGGCATTTAGATACAAACTTGGTTATGTCTTTCTTCATACCATGCCTCCAATATACTTCCCTCATGTATTGATATATCTTGGTAGA
This sequence comes from Solanum sejunctum, assembly GCA_025642045.1. Lineage (NCBI taxonomy): Eukaryota > Viridiplantae > Streptophyta > Magnoliopsida > Solanales > Solanaceae > Solanum > Solanum sejunctum. The sequence goes on from JAOTQJ010192693.1 coordinate 19,120, forward strand.
TCTCGAATGTAATGAGAGTATAGGCTTCAATCATAATCACCTCTCTAAAACATCAATATCTAAAATAGACAACTGATTTTGGTTTCGAAGCACTCTATCTCTCCCTGGTGTGAAAAACCTCTATATTCTTTTCAACAACTAACTTCTTTAACTCAACCAATGATGGATCTAAGTATTGCTTTTCCTTGACATCAACAATCACCGATGACTTAGCCATATTTTGGACATGAATGCCATCATCATTATAATTAGCAAATGTAACACCCAATCTAGAATAATGGTGCACATCTTTCACCGATTCTTTCTTTCCCTCATCAATATGGGTTAAAGTATCCATTGATATTCTACTAAGAGCATCGGCTACAACATTTGCCCTACAGGATTGATATTGGACAATCCTGCCATAATTATTAAGAAGCTCTATCCATTTCATTTGTCTCGAGTTAAAATATCTTTTGAGTGAACATATATTGCAAGCTTTTGTGATCATGAATATATCAATATGAACCCCATATAGATAACGGCACCAAATCTTCAAAACAAACACCATAATCGCTAATTCAAGATCATGAGTAGGATAGTTTTAGCTGTCTAGAGACATATGCTAGCACCTTACTATATTTCATAAGCACAAAACCCAAAATAGTCTGAGAAGAATCACAATATACCACAAAATATTTATAGCCATTCGCCAGAGTGAAAATAGGAACTGATGTAAGATGATCTTTCAAAGTTGGAAAATTCTCCTCACACTCATCTGACCATATAAAGTTGGTCATCTTTTGAGTCAACGTAGTCAGTGGTAAAGTAATAGATGAAAACCCTCAACAAATCTTCGATCATAACCAACTAACTCAAGAAAATTAAGAATATCTGAAGTAGTCAAAGGTCTAGGATAATTCTTCTATCACGACCCAACCCAGGGGCCATGATTGTTGCCGACAAGTCACTAAGACATACACTATACCGAATTTCCATTCACGATAGCTAAGGAATTTCACGAAATTTCGGCAGAGTTTCCTCTATTTTTCTAACTAGCCTCACCTACAAACAGCGAACCCAACAGTACCAAACATCACTATATGATCATATACATATATGCGGGCCGACAAGGTCACCGCTGCGACAGAACTGCCCAACAACATATCATACAAACAAGGTCATACCAACATAATTTCCCACACCCACAAGTATCCACAGACCTCTATACACAGAAACTGGATCATAAGACGGGATAGGGCCCCATCATACACTCGAACATATATATATAAATGCAAACTACAAAAAATAAGTGTACAAGTATATACCAAACGATCTGCTCCTGATGCAAAGGAGCACTTCAATAGTAGACGGAAGTCCTAAGAAGACGGCCCTCTAACCTGTTCATATATGTACCTGCGGGCATGAACGCAGCCCCCAAAAGGAGGGGGTCAGTATGAAATACATACCAAGTATGTAAAGTGGAAAGCCCGAAATGTAAGTGAAAGTAAAAAATCCAAATAAGAAAATATAGAAGTCAAACCTGTATGTCAACATCAAAATATTTATTTATTCAAACATCAAAATAATGCATATCGAGCGGAAACGGTGGCGACCTCCAAATGCGCGCCATACCACAGCATAACACCAGAAGTTTCAAATCTCTGAAGTCTCCAACACAAATCCCAACTTTAACATAGGATAGGTGAACCAAGGCGATGCGCCAAGCACTCATGCAATCATAATGCATAAAGGTCATCATGCCCATTTATGGAGCCGAGGAGACAGTGCCACGTACTCTTATGAGCTAGGGCGAACTCGGCCCAGGACTCACACGTCATGATGCTATCCCAGCCCAGCGCCTTATGTCTCCAGCCAAGCAAAGCTGGTCCATGGGCAAACCGACCCACCGTATCCAGCCTACCTCAGAATATATATACATATAATCATATATGCGCATGAAATATCCAGCCCGAGAATTGGTGAACGAGGCCAAACAGGGACGAACAGAGTCGTGAGAATCATATGCACAAAATCTAGTTTAAAACACTTAGCAATCTGGAAAATGTTCACTTTTGAAATCAAGAAGTTATTCTTTTATGAGATTTTGCCAAAACTGCTCAAATTCACATTTAGAGGTAATTT